>MJUU01006452.1:11503-42233 GCA_002080025.1 Modiolus philippinarum
AAAAAAAAAAAAAAAACAAAAACAAAAACAAAGCAAAAACGAGTTTTATATGAACTGTTTAAAGGAACACAATTCGATTTGCAGGGGCTATGGCGATTTTTTAAATAAATAATTTAATCACGGTGGCAGTTAAAAAAGATTTAATCTAATCCTACTTGCCAGAAAATAAAAACAAAATTATTTTGAATTGAAGAATAATTTTTGTTTTGAAATGCAAACAAATAATTTATGTGACATTTGGTAAAAATAAATAATTTGTTTGAAATTTGCTTCAAAATAAATAAAATTTTAAAGGTAAATGGTCCAAGCCCCCTTCCATCCCCTAAAATCAAATGATCGTTCCTTAAATAACAGAGAATTTGTTTCCTGCTGGTGATTGCAGATAACTTTTTTATTTATGCATATAAAGCTCCCATTCGTTGCAAGTATCACTAACAAATTAATGGGAAATTTAAAATAAAAAATATTAAAAAACGGCAAACCATTCTTACATTTTGTCCCAGAAAATATCCAACTACCACAATATTAACAAGATTTATGTTCTGCAAATCATTTAAGTTGTTCATTCTAGCATAAAATAATGGTAGCTTTGCATAGGTAATTATCTCAATAATTTGCAGATCAATTTTGGGAATAAATCAACAAGCCGTTAAGGTTTGGGATTTTTTTTTTTACAAATGACCAATACAGAATGCATTTTTCCGCTTTAAAACACACTGATCCTGTTATGTATAGCCAGCAAACTCGCGTGCGAATCGCCGTCAACATGTCTTGTACATGTCAACTTTAACGCCAAGTCAAACAGTCCTTTAAAAAATAACTTCTAGAAAAATTGAAGATGAAGGGATTTTATTATAAAAAATATCCATATATTTCTAATTCTTTATACTGAAAGGGGTTCAACATATCTAAACCTTTATTTCTATCTATTTAAGGGTTGTTTTATATTGTGCAAAAGAAAAATGATATTTTTGATCGGGGTGGTGATTTAACTTACCAACTTTCTTGATACATCGATACGGATACGTCGGTATATACGTGAATAAATGCGGGTATTCGTCGACGAAAAAAAGCATCATCAAAATATTAACTTTAGAATCTTTTCGTCATTGTGCTTCTGCAGTATTTATATAAAGCAAAAAAAAACTAGTTATAACTGTCCGAACTAGGATATCTATAAATGGGATTTAAATAATTACGTACTGTGTCGGACTTTCAACATTCTTATATATTGTTTATTGACCACGATGCATGTATTGAATTTTCATTCCTCAAAGTTCGAAATAAACATACAACTTAACACCAAATCGTGTTTTTAATTCGCTGAGAACGCCCTTCGCGTAGATACTATGGCTGTCTTTGAGTGAGCTGTTCTTGACACGAAAACGACGTTCTCGGGTTAAAAAAATTTCCCAAATGTTCGCGGGTCGAAATTTCGCTCCACCTTTTTGACAGGAGTTCCTAGAACAAATGTGGCGGACACTGGAGAGAAAAGTCTGTGTGAATTTGAACATTGTCAAATTCCATTGAACAGCGATCTTTAATACATTCTTTTAGTGAGGAAATTTGATTTTGTTTCCAAATTATTTTGAAAATAAGAAAAAATTGTACCACGGTGACCGGTTGCCATATATGAGGCCTTTTTATCACGTTGATTAGCAGATTCGTTATTCTTTCAAACGGAGAGGTAGTGTTCACGAAAAATAAACAAAAAATAATGTTATCACTGGGCTGCTAGAGAGGAAAGTTCTTAATTCAACTTCAATCAACCCCTAAATATGAATATTTAATACATGAGTTTGTCCTCAGCTATATTTGATGTTACTTATTCTTAGGATTTCATTTGGTTTTATTCATTTGATTTTTTTTTTTAAATTCTGATTTCCTTTGTTTGGGTTCAGTATGCACAGTAATAATTTCCGAAATGGCCATACAGCTCAACATTTATTGCAGTCGGAGTTAACATATGTGTTATGGTCTCATGTTCATTAAATCCGTATCCTTTCGTAATATATTCATCATAGAAACACCATGCAGTGACTTGTCCAAATCTATGCATACACATAAATAGAAATAGAAATAGAATTGACCCAAATACAACCCGTGTAGTTTGACTAGTGCTTTCTTACAATTGTCCACTGTTGCCGCACTGAATTGTCGATACAGAAGTATTGAGGTCGTCACCGTGATTTGACAAATCGTTATAATGTTTCTTATTCATATATGAGATAAGAATTTTTTAGTAGATTCAGAGTTATTACCGAACTCAAAAAATCTGTTATAAATCCGGACTTTTCCTTAGGTGCCACAGTTAGGGCAGAATATGTTTACCGTTCCGAAGTACCTTTAGTTTTTTGTATGGGTTTCTGTGCAAGTACTTTAGTTTTGTGGAGTTCTGTTAATTTATAACTTTTTGTTTGAACAATTTTGTTCATTTGTTTGTCTTTGTCGTGTGTAAAATATGCATGAATTGATGAATTGCCATATTTTTTACAGTTGATGGGGACCTACTATATTAGCAATGAATGTCCATCAAGTTTATCCACCTGAAAACCTCAATAAAAAATAGTCAGAACAACGGCAGTAGAATACCGAGGGAACAAAGCATTTTCAAAATCAAAAATTCGACTTATTAAAATCATTTTTTTTCAACGCAAAATTTCGATTTTAAATTAAAAGTCAAAAGATTCAACTTTTCCTACTTTTCAAACTCAAATTTTCGACTTTCTTAACTCTAAAATTTCGACTTTTCAAATGCCAAAATTTTTAGTTTTGAACATGAAAATATTGAAAATGAATGATCCGAAATTTCAGGGAAAAAAGTCAGGAAAATTAGAGTTTTACCCCCTTGACACCCCTCTTGATCCAGCAATGCGCAAAAGCCTGATTTCGGAACAAAAAACTTTGGCATTTAAAGCATTTTTAGTACCACCTGGCCAATACTTAAGATGTTAGACTATTTGTTCCAGTTGGAATTAAGAAATTAAGTAATCACTATATGTACTTCGGTGCCTCTCTATGGAAACCTATTATATTTCGAAACTTGCAATATCTAAATTGTATAAAATTTTAATAAATGTAGGAGTATATCATTCTAGCATGGCCGATTAATAGTTTTCATTTAGATTCTTTTGTTTATTTGTAATCTATATGCTACATACATTTGTATTCGGATTCATTTTTTTTTATTCGACCTACACTGAAGACATAAATTGGTGAAATGGCCAACTGCAGAAAAAACAGTAACGTCAGTATTAATTCATCCCCAAAAGCTGCTTAGTCAGGGATTTGTTCAACCGTTGTTGATTTCATCCCTCAAGAAATTCTGTTGCCGTCACCATAGAATTATTGAAAGATATGACGTGTCAGCATCCCAAATGAAAGTGGACATTTTCAGCTAGATTCACGTCTTCCCGGATTTGACTACCGACTTTGACATTTTCCCGGATTGAATCACTTACAGTGTGACGGGTGCTGTTAACAGAGCAGGACATGCTTACCCTTCCGGAGCACATGATGTCACTCTCAGTTTCACTGGAGTTCACACTGTGGGTGCCTTTGTTCTGAATGTTGTAATTTCTGTTTCTGTGCTCTGTGTCTGTGTTGCGTCGTTGTTTTTATTTCTGGCGTCATTGTTTTCTGTGTTCTCATTTTTGCCCTGTTTTTGGACTTCGATTTTTGTGAATTTCACTCCTTTGTTCCTTCGGTATTCTACTGCCGTTAACATAAATAGTTTAATAGAGATCTTGTATATTATAAGTATCAAAACGTATAAATGTATCGAAGTATGTATCTGGTGTATCTAGGATAATACCAAAGCATATATATAGCCTCCAATCCCGATAGTCGATATTGTTTTCAACGAAAGACATTTTTTCAAGTACCGAAATAAAATATTATAAAGGTCATATAATATGTGAGGCAAATTGTTCTGTACAGTAACATGTCTGCTGCTTAAAATCATCGAAAATCATTACTGTAAGAAATAAAGAAATAGATGAAGCAATCGAACACAACGTTTTATACCGTCACATATCGAGCACACACTTTCTATAACTGTAACATATCGAACACGCCCCTTGATTAAATGTTCGCACGAGTCAGTGCATCATGGGGTGAATATTAAATGCCCGATGAAGTCAATTGAAAATGAACAATTCAGTATAATGTATTTAGTAAAAAAAAGATTATTAGGTAAAATTGCCATGTTGGAAAGTCTGTTATTAAGTAAATTGTGTCCGTTGTGTAGGAAAAGGGGGAAAGACTTCTTTTCATTGTTTTTGTCTCCCCATATAAATTGATTTCAATTGATTGTGTTTTTTTAACAACGTTAAATAACAGCAAAGTATGGTAAGAATTGTAATGTATGTCTCTGGATTTTTCGAGTTCCTACGTCCTTTGGTCCTTCGCTTTTCTACTGCTCTTGTTTTTGCTCTTTATTCGGTGTCTGTAAATGCATCAGACATTAATGTACTGTCTATAATTGATATTTTCATAATTCCTAACTTTTTTAATTTTATTTTCTCAGTTATACTTTAAATTTTGGACACATTGAATAATGTTTAAAGCCGGCATTCATCTTACTACAAGTATATGTCGGCCTTCCCGACTTTTTTTTCAATATGAGTGTAAGCTTATTAATGTGTGCATGTATCATCTGGTTCACTGTCTTTGGTATTTGAATAATATGAATTAAATGTATGTTTGTCTAAAACTAAAGTTAAGAGATTGCACCCCCGTTCGGGTATGTTAAACATTTCGTGCAGAATTATCTTTCGGTAGGTGGATCCGTCAGTAGTATTTTCTCCTCTTAAGTATCAGTTGATTATTCTGATTATTCATCAAATGTATTAACTTGATATGCATAGAAGAGAAGTACAAAAAAAAAATAGACGCTCTGTCCGAAGAAGAGGTTATGCGATACAGAGTCCGTATTACGTATTATCTCCGGTCTTATTACAAAGGCCGTGTTATTACTGACAATAAATCGAAAAAAAACGTGGAATCGAAAATGCTTAATTATATATATCAGAGAGCTTTGAAAATAAATAAAATATATATCACATCATTTGTTCCTTCGGTATTCTACAGCTCTTATCAATCGGACTGCTTGATTTTTCGAAATGCTGTTTTTTAACTCATCTTGAGTGTGTACGACATGTTATGGTATAAAATGATGTGGTACATTTAGGACACACAAAATTTTATTTTTTTTATTTTATTATGTCGAGCGCTCGACTTATTATATCGAGCTCTCGACTAATTATTATTATTATTATTGTATTTGCATAATACGTATGCAGTTTACGTATAGGATGTACTATCTAAAATTAAGATCCTTAAAATTCTGTCTTCTTGTGTTCGCTTTTATCCAGTGTCTATCAATGCATCAAACATTAATGTACTTCCTATAATTGTTATTTCCTTGATTTCTAAACTTATTCAATTCTATTTTCTTAAATATCGGCCTATGTGATTTGATGGTCTGCTGTATTATCGTGTATTTCATATTTGACATCTGGTTCACTACCTTTTGTGTTGGAGTGTTATGAATGTAACGTATGATTATTCTAAAACTAAGGTGTATCGCTTGAATTGAATTTAAAATTCACTGTCCTGGGCTGGGGGGGGGGGGGGGGGGNGGGGTCAGAGGTTGCACACCTTTGATTATGTTTATCATTTTGTGCAGAATTATCTTCCGGAAGGTGGATCAGTTGGATAAGCATCAGTTATTCATTTACAAAATATTTAAAATTGATATGCATCGTAGAGACATAAACATAACCTTGTTTACTACAAAAGATTTCCAGCATATCTAGAAAATGAAAATTATGAAAGAATAAATAAATAATTGAAATGAAAAAAAAATGTTTTCAAGAGGGGAATGGATAAGGCGAAAAATACCCGCTATCACATATGTTTTTGTGTGCATATACTTCAAATCTAATCTATGCTGATATGTTGTTATACTTTCTCCAATACCTAGCGTGTTAACCCAGTTGGTTAAAAATACGTATTATCTTTAATCCACACGTTGGTTAAATTTCTGCGTGATGTTTCCCGCAACGTTTCATTTCATTCATAAAGTCTATTGTGACTTCATCGTTACTAGACTTTCAGATAGCGCAGCAAACGTCGAACACCGTGCTGAACCATTGAATATGCACCTCAAACACAGTAAAAGTCACTGGAGAAACAAAATAAGCTTCCCTTTCCTCGTGGGTTACGATATTTTTCTATTTTCAATAGTTAAATTTCTGATTTTCACATGCTCGCATGTTGAAAATCAGAAATTTAACTATCTCGAAGTGGAGAAATATCGTAATCCACTTGATCCGGAATTATATACTGTATTTCCATTATACATGTACTATTTATTTTGTTTTCAGTAGAGGTAATTATTTCTCGTTAAAAATGCAAACTTTATCATATAGACAAATTTTTGACAGCAATTATCAATAAGAAAATTAATAAAAACCGTTATAAATTTGCGTTTTTGAAGTCCGAAAGGTGGTAAATTTTCTCGAGATCGAATCGGTAATACTTGTTTTTATTTTCTGTAGATACATCAGATACGTTTCATTTGATGCGTACGTATCCAGATACTTATAATATGCAAATGCTCTACTGAAGGGTCTATGGCCTCCACCCGAATGTAAAACAACCACCAATTTGATCTGCAGGTCAGGTACACCATTATTTTCTGAAAGCGACACAAAATATTGATTGTATAGGTATTTTTGCTATAAATTATATAATTTACTTGGTAAAACAACATTTGATGTTAACAATTTTCTTAAGTTGTGATATTTTATTTTTAAGTTTTTCTTTTCTCATAAGGTGTGCTCGAGGTTCAAAATATAGGTCATATATTATAAGGTGTGTTCGAATTGAGGTATCACAGGGTGGGGACAAAAGCGCGGTCTGTTGGAACGATTTACCGTTTGCAAAATTTTAAAAATAAGTATCTACTTCATTTCTTGATTCTACTTGGAAAAAATTGTAGAGTGGTTTGCAAACCTAACAGCTATCTGCATATGAAGTTTGATGATAAACCAACCAGTGGTTAAGACTGAGCGTTATACAAAAAAAATTTCTAACTCAAAAGGGGACCTTTAACCTTAATGAAAACGGTTGTTCTTTAACATATTTATAATATTTGATCTTCAAAACTTTTATTTGACTAATTTTTACTAGTCAGAGCCCATCTTTTTTTCAAAACTAGTTACTACGAAGTCGTGTGTTCTAAGAACAAAGCTAGTTTGTAAGGGGTTCCAGTATTTTTTTTCCAAGCTATATAAAATATTTCTGCAAGATTTTTTTTTAGAATAAGTGGGTTTCCAACCCCCAGACATCCTCTTTTGGACCCGTAACAATGATTGCTGAGATGACAAAAAGTGTCTTCGCATCATTTATTACTGCAAATAATAAGTACTAACTGTTTCGCTTATAAAGTAAAAGTTAAACACAAATTATTGCTGGTTGTATTAATTGTTTGAGTTGACTGCTTCTCCAACCTTCGATATTTAGTGTGAATTAAAATAAAATGTGTTTTATAAATTCTTTTTTTATACGAAAATCTAAATTCATTCGTTTAATAACTATCTGTTAAAGACGCATAACAATGTCTTCGAAAGACAAAAAAAAAACCGAGAGTTTTATATGAACTGTTCAAAGGAACACAATTCGATTTGCAGGGGCTATGGCGATTTTGTAAATAAATAATTTAATCACGGTGGCAGTGAAAACAGATTTATCTAATCTTACTTGTCAAATATTTTGATTTGAAGGATAATTTTTGTTTTGAAATGCAAACAAATAATTTATGTGACATTTGGTAAAAAATAAGTAATCTGTTCGAAATTTGCTTCAAAATAAATAAAATTTTCAGGGTTAAATGGTCTAAGCCCCCCTCCACCCCCTAAAATCAAATGGTCGTTCCTTAAATAACAGAGAATTTGTTTCGTGCTGGTGTAACTTCTTTTTTCTTGTGTGAATGTAATTTTTATTATATATGCGTTTCACCTCTCGATATCACTAGTTATTATTTATTAAAATATTTTTGCCAACTGAAGATTAAAGGTCGCCTTTTTAGGTCAATGTTAAACCAATGGAAATTTCATGTAAAATCACCAGCCTTAACGGCTTGTTGGTTCTTCGACAAACTTCGTTTGCAGATAACTGTTTCATTTATGCATACAAAACTTCCATTCATTGCAAGTATCACGAACCAATTACATTACTGGGAAATTTGAAATAAAAAAAAAAAACAAAAACAAAACGGCAAACCATTCTTACAGACCACATTTTGTCCCAGAAGATATCCAACTACCACAATATTATCAAGATTTTTTTGCTGCAAAATCATTAAATTTGTTGTTACTAGCATAAAATAATGGTAGCTTTTCATAGGTAATTATCTCAATAATTTGCAGATTAATTTTGGGAATAAACCAACAAGCCGTTAAGGCTGTTGATTTTTTTTTATAAATGACCAATACAAAATGCAAATTTCCGCATTAAAACACACTTATCGTGTTATGTATAGCCAGCAAACTCGCGGGCGAATCATCGTCAACATGTGCTGCACATGTCAACTTTAACGCCAAGTCAAACAGACCTTAGAAAATTAATTTCTAGAAAAATTGAAGATGAAGGGATTTTATTATAAAAAATATCCACATATTTCTATTTATTGACACTGAATTGATTCAACATGTCTGATCCTTTATTTCTATCTATTTCAAGGTTGCTTTTATATTGTGCAAAAGAAAAATGATTTTTTTGATCGGGGTGGTGTATTTAACTTACCAACTTTCTTAATACGTCGATACGGATACGTCGGTATATACGTGAATAAATGCGGGTATTCGTCGAAGAAAAAAGGTTATAATCTTCATCATCATCAAAATATTAACTTCAGAATTTGTTTTATCGTTGTGCAGGTTACCTGCGGTGTTCTGCAGTATTCATATAAAGCAAAAACTAGTTATAAATGTCCGAACTGGGATATCTATAAATGGGATTGAGTTAATTACGTACTGTGTCGGACTTTCAATATTCTTATATATTGTTCATTGACCACGATGGATGTAATGAATTCCCTTTCCTCAAAGTTCAAAATAAAAATACAACTTAACACCAAATCGTGTTTTTATTCGCTGACAATGCCCTTCGCGTAGATACTAGGGCTGTCTTTGAGCGAGCTGTTCTTGAAACGAGAACAACGTTCTCGGGTTAAAAAAATCGCCAAAATGACACGAACATCAACCCGAGAACACTGTTCGCGGGTAGAAATTTCACACCAACTTTTTGGCAGGAGTTCCTAGAACAAATATGGCGGACACTGGAGAGAAAAGTCTGTGTGAATTTGAACAATGTCCGATTACAATTAAATAGCGATCTTTAATACATTCTTTTAGTGTGGAAATTTGATTTTCTTGTTTCAAAATTATTTTGAAAATAAGAAAAAAATGTACCACGGTAACCGGTTGCCATATATGAGGCCTTTTTATCACGTTGATTAACAGATTCGTTATTCTTTCAAACGGTGACACTACACGAAAACGCTGCTTTGCATATATTTGACCATATGGGAAAAAAGATGACAAAGGGTTGCGCCTTTAATTTGCAATAAAATACAAACCTGACAAATATTTGACAAATTAATCAGAAATATTTACATTACTTCTTCAACAAAATAAAGGTGTTCAAATATATGCCAATGATTTGCAACAATTTCCAATCTTTCGGATTTCTTTATGAAATCTTAACATTTACTTATTCGATTTACAAAGATAGGGGCAGTTTTTAGAGACCTCCTTTTACGATTGCTCCACAATCCTAATCGAATATTTGGCTTTACATTTTGACCATATTGGTTATTTGTTCTCTATCAGTTTTTCACATTTTTTTAGTTTGTGGTCTTCCAAACGTTTAGGTTTTATCTGCACTGAAGAGACATAAGTTTTCGAAATGCGCATATGCAGAAAATAAATTTCACAGTAACTTCGGTATTATGTTATTTGTTACCACTGGGTCGATGCCACTGCTGATGGACTGTTAGTCCCCAAGGGTATTTACCAGCCCAGTAGTCAGTACTTTGGTGCTGACCCGAAAGCCGATTCTACTTGGAACCTTGCAATATCTAATTTTTTGTAAATTTTGTTGAAAACTAAGGAGTATCTCCCTCATGCAAAGCTCTGTCCTTAGCTGATTTTAGCTTCACGTTTTGATAATATTGTTTATTTGTTCTCTATCAGTTTTTCACATTTTTGAGTTTGTGGCCTTCCAAACGTTTAGGTTTTATCTGCACTGAAGAGACATAAGTTGTCGAAATGCGCATATGCAGAAAATAAATTTCACAGTTACTTCGGTATTTTGTTATTTGCCCCCATCTATTTGCAAATGACTGAATATATTTGGATTTGTTTTTAGAAAGTAAAATTTGTCCGATATATTTACAATGGTTCGGGCAGTATTTAGAGACCTCTTTTTACAATTGCTACATAATCCTAATCAAATAAAATTAAAGATTACAGTTTTATTTATAATCATTTATACCTTATTCTTATAAATGCAAATATTTTTCATCTATTAGCATATGAGTGCATATATGTGGATTTGTTTTTAAAAAGTAAAATTTGCCCGACATATTTACGATGGTTCGGGCAGTATTTAGAGACCTCCTTTTACAATTGCTACACAATCCTAATCAAATATATAATTAAAGATAATAGTTTTATTTACAATCATTTGCACCTGTTTCTTATAAATGCAAATGTTTTTTTTTTCATTTATTTACAAATAATTGCATACATGTGAATTTTTTTTTTAAAAAGTAAAATTTGCCTGATATATTTACAATGGTTTGGGCAGATTTAAAAAAAAAAACACATTTTACGATTTATTTACACAGCTTGTCAAATACAATCAGGTGTAACCGTTTTATTTACATTTCTTTCTACGCCTTATCAAGGAATGAAAATATATCAGAATCATTTACAATTATTTATTGTGATCAGGATTGTTTTTATATTATTTAAAAAAATTGTCTAAAAATAATAAAATTCGTCTTTGCTACAGCATGGATAGGATTTGAAGACCAACATTTCTAATATTTTTACAAACTTATTTATATATATATTTTTTTATCTATCTCATACTGTTGACAGAAATTGCTAATCGTTGCAATACTTATATTTGTTATAAGGAAAGTGATTCAGGACAAATTTTCATAATTCTTCACCATCACCCAACAGCACCGACACACCTTTTCACTCATAATTAGAAATCCACAAAAATAAGCAAGCTATCTACGATTCAAAATGTAAAACATGCTGATGCAGAGTTGTCAAGTGGTGAGCTACAGAAAAATGTGCTAGGTTTTCACCAACTTTTCTATTATTTATTTATGGAAATAACGTTCATAACGCATTGTTTACCACCGAACACAAACACTTTCCTGAAATGGGCTGATAGGATAATGATGTTGATAATGTGCAATTATTCATATTACAAATGACTAAAAGCATTTTCATTCCATATTTAACATTTATATCGGATTTGATCATTTTTAATTTCTTTTTTTTTTTTTTTGAAAGTGCGACACGTTTAAGTCAGTGTACATGATAAAGAAACAGCGCAAGGTTCTAAATCTGGACTAAATGTGCACTGTGACTGGTGTTGGTGATTTTTTTTCATTTACTATATTTAACCATGTAAGCAACATTTTAACCGGTTACAGTCATAAATCGCGATCTTGTACATCTAATGAAGTTACGTAATACTTTACATACATGTAAAACTAGACTGTTTATAGTATATATGAAAAAGAAAGGAAATGGGGTAAATGTCAAGGAGACAACATCCCATATCCAGGTTAAAACGACCCAAACAAAGCATCTAGGGGTCACCGTACGGCTTTCAACACAGTGAGGAACCTCACACCATATATGTTTATTGTCATCAGTCAGATGTTACGACATTCATTTTCGGTTATTCAGTATTAGACCATGCTGGGTAAACATGTTGCTAAAATAATGTTTTGTGTGGCTTTGAAATAAGACATAGACCATAACAATATTTACTAGCAAAAAAAAGCAAAAAAAAACAAAAAAACAAAAACAAACCAAAAAAGAATAAAAAAGCATAAAACAAAAACAAACAAACAAACAAACAAAAACAAACAAAAACAGATACAGTTACAAAAAACGATAAAAGCTTTCTATGGAATTGTACAGTAAAAGTGTATCATTTTAGTCGGAGAGGAATCTTATTTTCTATTAAATTGTAAACTAGATTTAAAAGGAACGAATACATTAATTAGAAACCTTTAAATTAGACTTTCCAAAAAACCTTTCTTAATTGAAAAAAGATTTTCTCCTCAATTAACTTCATATGTATATCCTATTTATGTGAAATTTACTATCCAAAAAAGGTATTTGTAGGAAGAATTAGGATACTCTCCCTACATCATAAATTTGTGTATAACTTTATTTGCCACCATTGATTCTTAAGATCGTTTTAGGCTCAACGATTTTTGTCAGATTTTCCTGTAGTTTGGTCGTAGTGCTGCTGATTAAGCATATTAAAGTTGCCGAAGTTGTCATCAGCCCATTCAAATTATCTTATAATTTGTAATCTTATGTGCATTAACACCATATCCTCACATTTGGTATTCAATAAAAATACCGACAGTTTGTATATTTTCTAATAAATAGGGTCCATGAAGGTTAAAGAGTCAGTCTCTTACTTTTAATACAATTATGTACAGTTATGAATTTTGTATTGCTTTTGCTTGCCAATGAAGGTTGCAATTTTGCAAATCAAGTATAGGATTTTTTAATTCCCTATCTTTATACAGTTGTGTACAATATATCTATAAAGAAACGAGTTTACTTGCATTTTAAGACTAACAAAATTGCAAACTTTACATGTTCTATTTTCTCTGTTATATTTTTTTTGTAATTCAGATGTATCAAAATGGTCGGATATTTTTTTATTGCAAGGTAACAATATCCCAAATTAACAGATTATGTAATGACAACGACTTGGAATTTCCGGACAGAATGTCTCATAATCCCCCGGCATAATCCAAAGAGAAGGCAGTCCGATTGTAGATATCTAGATTCTGGAAGATTCTCAGTTGGCCAGTTTAACCAATGGATAGAGTTACCGTACGTCAATCTGTTTTTTAAGCGGATAAGAGATTACCATTCCCATAACTCGATTCTTCACTTCTAAATAATATCATCTTAGAAACGGGCATTGCAAGTTAAAAATACTCTTTAGTTTCATATATTTTCTGAACTTTGTATGTTATTCTTGCTTCCGACGAGCACTGAAGAAATTAGCGGCTAAAGATATCCATACGAGACTTTCGAGATAATACATGTATTTCTCACCAAAAACATCCTTTATTGCACAAAGTATCATACGCAGTTATTTATAAATATTTTGTAGCTATTGTGATATATATGCTGTTCTTTTTGTAAATTTAGTTGGTCTGCCTCGTATTCTGGTACTAGCTTATTCACATATACAGACTATACGCACTAATTCTACAACTTCAAATTACGTAAGAGGAAATCGCGTCACTTGCCACAGTATATAGCTTATATGCAACGATGCTTTTATAACAAAATAAAACTCTTAATTCAAAAATTGAGAAGGGGTTAGCGACGCAAGAAAACATGGCGAATAGACGAACTATCATTGGCTCCATGAAATGTTTTAGTTAACGGCAAAACGTTGAGCTTCCATATGTTAATGCAAATCTTGCATTATTAAATAAGTTACACATTCTCTCATATTTCCAAATACACAATAAATACCATAACAGGCTTTTCAATCGATTCCGACTCTTTTGAGGCTGTGTTCTTTATTCTTGCCTAGTATTACGTTTTACACACAATACACATATAATGGAAAAGTTGGTGTAAGTTTCCTGCACCAAGCATACAATGTGATTCCATATACGTCTGGTATTAAAAGTTTTTAAAATGTATATTTGTATTTTGTCATCAGTTTGATCTTTCAACCATATTTTAAACCGACCTCTATGTCTACAGATTTCCACTGTATACGGTACGAAGCAGAGAGATCTTTTGAACGTGCAACGCCTTTTTTATGTTCGGTGTATTCGGGCAATCTCATCCCTTAGAGTTATACTTACTCGTTGTTCATAAAATTTGTTTCATCCCTCAGAGTTATACTTGCTCGTTGTTCATAAAATTTGTTTCATCCCTTAGAGTTATACTTGCTCGTTGTTCATAAAATTTGTTCCATCCCTTAGAGTTATACTTGCTCGTTGCTCATAAAATTTGTGTATTGCTGCATAATATTTGTTCTATACCCTTCTTGATTTCTCATTGTTTGATCTAATGAACAATTAATTGATTGAGTAGTTTTACGTCAAGTGAACAATATTTCAGTTATAATCAATTAAAAAAGAAAGAAACAAAGGTGGAAGGGACAACCGGAGGAACGAGTTTTGATTGCTACAAGAAAAGGGGAAGAAATCGGTAGGGGCAGGAAATTAAGCCTTCTGTTGAATCAATTGTGAGACTCGAACGTCGGTATTCTACTCTTCCTTGCTCTTTGTGGGTGTAAATGAAAGAAGAGACATTAAAGACGAGGGATTGAAATTTAATTTAATGTCTATGGGTGATAAAGGCCAGGCGCAAAACGGTCAAATTTGCAATATTCGGAAGTCCTCGATCTTTACTTAGAAGGATACAAAAGTTTTGTGAAATTGAAAATAATCATGACAGGTTTCTGGATCTTTACATAATTCTTACCTAGACTTATACATTGTTTTTAACCCTGGCGCAATTTAGATTTTCTTAATTTGAATTGTCGGTAAAAATAGACAATTTTGACTATTTTCCAGTTTTATTAACTGTTCCAGTTCACATAATTTGAAAGTGGCAGTCATTGTAAGCACATGTGTCTCTTTTCTTTCTCTTTGTACTCATTATTGTCACGCAATGTACTAATTTAATTATCATACAAGTATCATGATTGTACTCATTACATTTTTAATCTTTCATGCAGTTAAACTCTATGTGTTCCTCAAAATTCGTTCATGTCAGTAAGCCACTCCCCAACCTCGTTCATTGGCTGTTCGTATGCATGCAGCTGGGCATAATTTCATGTAACTTTTGCCATTTCGTAACGGACATTCGCTTCAATGAAACGTTCCTAAGAAAAAGGATTACAATGAGGATTTATATTACACTTCAGTATATACCCCAAATTATAAAGACGGATTTTCGTAGTCGAGTGTGTATATATAAACTGAATACAGTCTTTCAGATATTTGATAAGGAGATCGGTTTACAGTCTGTCAGATGTCCCATTAGAATGTTGGATAAGAAAACCGGTTACTATTTCGACTTATTATGCAGGCATTTTTTGTAGTTGATACTGTTTTGGCTGGATGTAACTTTAAGAAATTTAATTTTCGTAAAGTGATCGCTTCGTTAAATGCTCCCATTTGCTAAGCTAGGAAAGACATACACTTTAGTTTATGTTTAGTGCATTTAAAGGTGTTGCGTTTCATTCAGAATTGAAATAATGTTCAAAGTAACGTATTATTTGCATGTCGCCTTTTCTCTCTTCCAATTTTTATTGGAAACACGGCAATTTTCTACTATTGAATGAGGACAGTACAGACTACAATTGTAATCCATCCGAATTTGTTTATTTTTATGGAAACGGGTTGTTAGTTTTCTTTTTTAGAACATACGGCCGGTTGTCATTGGTTTTGGACCAACGGTTGGCGGTGAATCGCGGTTTTTCGATGACAAAAAATACGGAAGGCCAATCTGTACAATTATTTTTTTTTATAATAAAGGAAAAAATTACAAAATATGTAGAAATCATTTGATCACACCTGTAAGGGTGTGCAAAGATGTGCACCTAGTATAATCCATATTTAAATGCATAGCATAGCAAAGATATGCAAATATTTCAATTTGCAATGGTATACAAATTTTGTCTTTTAGCATCATTACTATTGACCCAATAAAGAAATTGCAAAAACACATATCTCTCTAATTTGATGGGGTTGGTAAAGCTTTGTGGACATTAAGTTTAACAAACTCTTTCTGTATCTAGTGATTCCTTATGTTTGCTTCTAAAGCAATAAATTTGCCTTTAAGTTGCATTATCTGCAAATCGTGTGTGGATGCTAAATTTTATAATGTGCTTTAATATCTATATTTATCATATGTATCATTACCATTATAAAATTTGTGAAAACTACAATTTCAGAAGGTTTGGACATAGTACGTGAAGATGATAATTTACCAACAACCACAAACCGTTTCCCCTGTCTAATATTTGATGAACAGTTAAATGTTAGGCAAATTATAACATGTAAGAACCATGTTAAATACAATGCTTTGGTTAAAATTTGAGATAAATGTAAACAAATGGCATTTATTTCTTATTAATTACCTATACAAACATTTACATTTGCGTTAAATTTGAACAATGTCGAAATATATTGGAAACATAAATATTGTTTATCCTCTACCGAGGTAACACCAGTTACTGTAAACCGCGGTCTCTAAAAACTGCCCGTAGGATTATATAAACATAAACTTTACGTACCGTATTTCATTTATTTGATAGGTCAAACAAATGCAAAGTTATGTAAGGTTTTTAAATATATGCATATTTTAACATTTGCATACGCCTAATGTACAAAACGTTTACACACCTTTGTAAATCGAAGATTTCATGTAGTGAGAGGTAGTGTACACGTAAAATAAAAAAAATAATATAATCACTGGGCTGCTAGAGAGGAAAGTTCTTAATTCAACTTCAATCAACCCCTAAATGGAATATTTAATACAGGAGTTTGTCCTTAGCTATATTTGATGTTGCTCATTATTCGGATTTTGTTTGGTTTTATGCATTTGATTTTTTTTTGAAATTGTGGATTTCCTTTGTTTGGGTTCAGTATGTACAGTATTAATCTCCACAATGGCCATACAGCTCATTAAAATTTATTGCAGTTGGAGTTAACATATGTGTTTTAAACATAAATGTACATCGTACAAGAGCCTTATTATCTCGCGTACGTTCGTAAAAAACGTGCATGGTACACGCCAATTTTGATTCTCAGGGCTATTTTCTTACATCGTAGAAGCCATTTTTATTGTTGTTACGTTGTACATGGACCCCCATCCAAATACAAATGCATTTAGTATTGATGTGGTCATTAATCAAGCGTTTGTTTGTTTTGAAATCTTGTTGTATTTTATATTGTAACATGCCTGCCTTTGGATAAATTTTACAGTTAAACCATATTCTGTAATGAATTCTTAGGGGGGTAAATTCTGTACCCTCCCTCCTTTCTCCCGGCCCCGGTCTCCGCTTCATTTTCTTTTCTTTCTCTTTGAAGTCAAAAAATAATCCCTTACAATTATCCCGTGTTTTCCTGTTTGTTGTATTGTTTTTGTTAGTTATATTTTTATCACTAATTTTTTTATAAGTACAAAAAAGTAGTACTATAGATTCGGTATTCCGAAATTATATTCTAAGCATTATGTATGCAGATACATTTCGTCCAATTACTTTTGAATAAAAAAAATAAAACAAATAACTAATTGTGGTACACTGTGACTTGATTCCCTAAAAAAGCAAATTAACGAAATCATATGAACGAAAAACAAACAAACAAACAAACGCATAACAAAACAAATACACAAAAAATATTTAGTGTGAAATATATTGCAATAACTTACGTGTATATTTATCCGAACATTTAATTTGTGCCAGAGTGGTCTCTTTATTTGATTAGGGTATCACCCTTTTTGGACTCAGGGCTTTGGCCTTATTTCGGGCGTTTTTTGAATTTGACCGGTTGAGTCCATGGAGAAAAAAAATACAAAATAAGGATATGTAATTAAAAAAATAGACTCTGTTTTGATCTCTCATTCGGGTGCACTCTGGAGTGAAAGAAATGTGTATACTCTCTTTCAGATACTAGTATTCAACCCGATTTCGTCATCATCTGAAAATATTTTGAAAACTTTCCATCAAGGGAACGAAGTTCACAGCCAAAGTTCTTTACAAAATGGAGATAAATCCACACCTTCACGGATACTAAGCAAAGAGTTTCATAGAAAGGCTATTGCAAAGCTCAAAATTTAATTTAATCCCATTAGTTTTTCATGTTCTAATTCTTCTGACACTCCAAGTTGTATTACATACACAGCGATAGTCCAACGGGCCGATAGTCCGAAGGTCCGATAGTCCGAAAATGACCCTTCGTAATCCAAGATAGGGGAAAATACAGACATTTTGTCTAAAAGACATTCCAACTTATGCTGTAAGAGGGCTACATGAAAAGCTAGCAGTTGGATGGTAAAAGAAAGATAGCTTGCGAGTTAACTAAAATAGACCTAAAATACAGGCAACGCGGTTTCATGTGGTTTTATATGCTCATTTAGCGAAGGGCACTGAGCATAAATGCGCCGGTTACACAAGGACAAAATATAGCGTGTCATCTCATTCTTAGATAACATTGATTCACTTCTTACGATTAATGTATGATAAAAAAGAACACACACACACAAAACAAAAACAAAAAAGAAAACATTTCCAAACTCAAAAATTCGACTTTTTAAAACCAATTTTTTCCAACGCAAAATTTCTATTTTAAGTCAAATTTTGACATTTTCAAAAACAAAATTTCAAATTTTAAAGTCAAAAGAATCAAATTTTCATACTTTTGAAACTGAAATTTTCGACTGTTCTTAACTCTAAAATTTCGACTTTTCAAATGCCAAAATTTTGAGTTTTGAACATCAAAATATTGAAAATGAATGATCCGAAATTTTGAAAATGTTGAAATTTAGGGTTTTGAAAAAGTCAAAACTTTAGTGCTTAGAAAAGTCAAGATTTTGAGATGAACGTTGAAATATTAAGTTTAAAAAAAGTCGAAATTTTCAGTTAAAGTTGGATTTCAGAAATTAGAATTTTACAAGGATACCGTTCCACACCATTAAAATGATAACGGTCAGCCCGCAGCATATAGTTAAACAGCTGAACCTTCGGGAGAATATATATATTTTGCAATCTCCCCTGAAGCTAAAACTTTCAAAGAATCGTGTGCGGAAGGTCTTTTACAGAAATTCTTTTCGTACTGACAAATATGGCAACTACCATTTACGGGCACCTTTGATATGGATGTAGTGTTGATATCTGATGGACAAATTTTAAAATGACCAGCCGCCGACTGTTGCGATCACGAAAACAAATGTTCTATTACTGATCCAGTGGTTTTAGACAGTAAAAGATTTTTTTTTTATGAAAAGTATTTCAGCATTTATCAGAGAAGGATGAACAGGCATTGCATACCACATGACTACTAAAATCTGCAAATATTTGCCAGAGTTGTCGCATTCTATTTTAATTTTAATGATGAAGCTTTTGAATAAACAACAATCAGTATTCATCGATTTTACATCAAATTAATTTTCGTTGAAATCAGCATTAGTCTTCAAATTATCTCTACAAGTCTTCTTCAACATCTCCAATATTTTTTTTTCACCGATTGGGCGATTCTTTGTACGATATGTGACATTATCGGACTATCGGAGATCCGAACTATAGGACCGTCACCTTACATACATGTTCAGTGCTCTTCGGAGATTTTTTTTATTCCATGAAAAGTAAAAAATCCTGATTTTTATGCCCCTATGAATCAAAGATTCGGGGGCATAAAGTTTTTGGTCAGTCTGTCTGTCTGTCTGTTTTCCCACAAACACTCGAACATTGGGTATACCTTTTGAATGGTAAGTGATCGGGCTTTCATATTTTGCACGTGTATTCTTTGTGGAGAGACCTTACAGTTGGCACCAGAATATTTGACTTTATGACCTTGACCTTGGCATGTGACTGTCTGGTAAAATTTTATTAGAAAAATGAATTTATATGTACGTTTCATTTCATAGTGGAACATTAAACCCATTTATGATGATATGTTCCTTTATATCTATAGAATTTGTTTTGTAAAAAAAAATCGTTTTAAATTATTCAGCATATTTTCTTCATTTATTCAATTTCTTTTTATATACATCTATATAATGGATGAGGGATGTTACTAAAAATGTATATCTATTTTCTGATGTAAGCCTCCACTTATGGAAAGCCAGTATTGAAGAAGTATGTGAAAATAGTCCTGATGTAATCAATGTACTGAAAAAACTGATAGACAGAACACAATGAGTTAACTATAAATGTTCCAAGAGGGGGAGGGGGGACATTTTTTTTAAATTGCTTGGATAATGATTGGAGGACAATTTTGCAAAAGATGCAATGCAAATGCACTAAATATTTAGACATCGCTAGCATGTATCATAAAATTTTAAATGAATTAAATTAGAATGATATGGATTAAACATTATTCGAAAAAAAACTTCGAATTTAGAAATAACATTCTAACATTCATGCTATTCTATTATATGGACTAACCAAACAAACAGACAAAACGAAAACTGCTATCAGTATACCACCCTGCATTTGAACTCCTTTGTAGTACTGAAAACAACAATGCGGATTTTTTTTTTAATTCCTATGTTTAAACATACCCTTTTGGACGACATTTGCATGACAAAGGAGTAGGGATGATAAGGCCAATCTTAGCCCTTCTTCAAATCATTAATAATTTCTTATCTTTGAGAGTTTCGAAAATAACACTTTTTGTTCTTTATGTGTACCATTTGCTGCCTATCAACCGTTTAAATATGCTAATAAATACTGCATATGGCTCGTATAAACAAGTAAAAGTTACCTGCAAACTAAAAGCATTTGCATGTAGTTTTCAGGAAAAGATGGGAAAAAAAAATTTGATAATTGTCCTACCAAAAATTTTTCATGGTTACTGCTTAGCAACAACTCTGACGTTGCTAAGCAACAGAAAAGGCCTTTTTTATTTACCCCTTGAGTAATAATGAAGCAGTGGAGAGTAGATAATTGCTTTATGCTGCATGTTCTTCTTTCAGAAATTTGTGATCAAAGATGTAATCATAATAAAAAAAAACATAGTAACAATCTGGATATGTTAAATTGCTTATTATTAGAAAAACAAGATGTGTTTTGTGAAACACTTATGCACATTTACCCCTTTTGAGCAACAAATTAATGGCCTTTTAACACATTAATGTGTAGTACATGTTATAGATTCTGGTATTAGATGAAAAGTTAATCAACATCAAATGATGATTGCAGTTTGTTGAAAACACACTCAATTTATCAAGTTAAGAAAATGTCATTGATATTTTGATATAACAGTTTGCATACAGTCAGAAAAGTCGGCGGAAATATGCAGGGATGTGTTGATTGTTGATAAGTTTTAAAGACAATATCAAGGCTATAATTTCAAATTTAATTATTGGTACAAATGTATATCTCCTTTGTAGAACAATAACATCCTTTTTAGAAAACAAAAACTATACAAATTCTAAAGCAAATAAAAAAAAAAATCATAAATAGTTAAATAAAAAAAAACGCCGTCCGAAATCAACTAAAGATATGTTGATATGTTAATTTGCACTTCTTACACTTTAGTTTCTAGAAATAAATATTTTTTTTTTTTTCTTATTCTTGCCTTTTACCCGATGCACGGAATCACCTTTTTTCGACAGGTCATAGAGATTTCAGCGAACTTGTATGTAATAGTATCTTTCAGGGATGGAACTTTGTAGTGCATAGAGAACCAGATTCTTATTACAAAACTAGCCATGCTATTAAAAAAGTCCTATACCCTGCGCCATGAAAGTTTTAGTATGGTCCGTGATTGAAGCAAGTTTTATCTGCATTAGAGTAATTGGGTAGAAGAAGTACCTGGATACGAACGCATCTAACGTATCGAATCGGATGTATATGACCAAAATTAAAACAGGTAATACTGATCCGACAACAAAACTCTCTGATACACATATAAAGTGCGCTTTTTCGATTCCACGTTCTTCTTTCGATTCATTGTTGACAATTGTATTCAGAAATAATATTGCCTTTGTAATTATATTCGTGATATACGGATATTCCATGAAAGGATTGATTGATTGATTGATTGAAAGGATATGAAGTAAATGAACATGAGACCATAAGACCATAAGACAT
Organism: Modiolus philippinarum; assembly: GCA_002080025.1. NCBI lineage: Eukaryota > Metazoa > Mollusca > Bivalvia > Mytilida > Modiolidae > Modiolus > Modiolus philippinarum. The sequence continues at coordinate 33,647 of MJUU01006452.1, forward strand.
ATGTTCGCTCCAACTTCAATAATTTCAATGAGCTGTATGGCAATTTCGGAAATTTATTCCTAATCAGCAGCACTAAACATAGGAAATCCATTATTGCAAAAAAATGTTAAAATCCATTAAACCAAACGAAATCCAAATATTAATCAGTTATATCAAATATAGCTAGGGACAAAACTACGACTTTAGGTTTTAAAATTTATATAAATTTGGGTAATAGTAATTGATGAAAGTGTATACATGAGATATAATTCCATGCAAGTACACCATATCCAAGAAAAATAAAGAGCATACATCTCTAACACGGGGGATTGTTTTACCAACTCCAAACTGCATTAAAGACAAACTCCTGTATTAAATATTTTATCGCTGCACCTACAAAATATTCTACAAAACCTATTTCTAAGTTGTTTACCTCCATATTGACAGCAGTAAAAAGAGCTTTCAAAAATACTGTGATACTAGCTCTTCAAGAATTGATATAAATGAATTGTGGATATTAAAAAAACTCGAAAGATCTGCTTGACATCCTAAAATCAAGATATTTATCACATTGTTACAGCATTAAAAGTTTTGACTTTTCTACACTTAATACAACCATTCTTAATGAACAATTAAAGACTCGGCTGATAGTTATAATTCATAGATGCTTCTCTCGTAAGAACGGCGATCGAAGATATAATTACATTGTTAAATTAAGAGAACCAGCATACTATATGAAAAATGACTTTAATGAGCGTAACCTTACTATCACATCCAAACTTTTACAACAAGGTTATAGATTTCATAAATTTCATTTGTTACCACTGGGTCGATGCCACTGCTGGTGGACTATTAGTCCCCGAAGGTATTCACCAGCCCAGTAGTCAGTACTTCGGTGCTGACCCGAAAACCGATACTATTTGGAATCTTACAATATCTAAATTTTTGTAAATTTTATTGAAAACTAAAGAGTATCTCCCTCTTGCAAAGCTCTGTCCTTAGCTGATTTTGGCTTAACATTTAGACCATATTGGTTATTTGTTCTCTCTCAGTTTTTACACATCTTTGAGTTTATGGTCTTCCAAACGTTAAGATTTTATCTGCACTGAAGAGACATAAGTTGTCGAAATGCGCATATGCAGAATTTAAATTCACAGCAACTTCGGTATTTAGTCATTTGTACCACTGGGTCGATGCCACTGCTGGTGGACTGTTAGTCCCCGAGGGTATTCACCAGCCCAGTAGTCAGTACTTCGGTGCTGACCAGAAAACCGATACTATTTGGAATCTTACAATATCTAAATTTTTGTAAATTTTATTGAAAACTAAGGAGTATCTCCCTCTTGCAAAGCTCTGTCCTTAGCTGATTTTGGCTTAACATTTAGATCATATTGGTTATTTGTTCTCTCTCAGTTTTTACACATCTTTGAGTTTATGGTCTTCCAAACGTTTAGATTTTATCTGCACTGAAGAGACATAAGTTGTCGAAATGCGCATATGCAGAATTTAAATTCACAGTAACTTCGGTATTTAGTCATTTGATTAACACCTTTAAGAAGTTTTATAGAAGATATGAAGATTTGATTTCTAAATATGGTGGAACTCGCAAACAGCTTATTACTAAGGGCATTTCTCACCCTCGATTTTATGGAAATGTTGTTAAAAAATGTCAAAAACTGATAAAAAATCCAGAAAAACTGGGACGTAACTTACATTCTTTACGTAATAGGGGATATTGACAGGATATTCTTCAGGATTCCGTTAAATTGGCTTTGTGATCCAATGACCTGAAGATATTATAGGTATACTGGCCTCTCACTGATACTGCCGATGTCTACTGAAATCTATGATAATTCTTTACCAAACCCTTCGGGGAGTTTTGAGTTTGATCTTTATTCCGTAGTGCGACAGTGTTTTACCAGCAGACTTTGCTCCTTGAGCTAGCCGGCAGTTTAGCGGCGAGCACTCCTCGACCGATCTTTCTAAATTACGTTTTGTCTTTTTCTTTCCTTCTCAAGATTGTGGTCTTGGAGTAAGTAGTCTACCTGTATTGGGTTTTATTTGTATGTTTTATTATACTATAGGGAAACGGGATAGAGAAAGGGGAGGTTTGGGTACCCATAAACCGGTTTAACCCTACCGCTGGATCTTGCTAGTGCCGGTACCAAGTCCGGCTATCCCGAGTTCCTATCGTTGTCCATGTTTGTCTTTTGTCATTTTATTGCTTTCCTCGTGCGGTTCCCTGGTTGATTGTGGCATGTGATTGCGGTTTACGGCCATTGTAGGTGTTTCCTGTTATCTTTCTTATATTAATTAGAATCACAAAAAATACGCAGATGAAGAAGTAATTAAACTGTTAGAATTTTTGAACGACAATCATATTTGTCAAGCTTGGAGAACTTGTTCTTCAACAGACCATTTGAATTCCAACAGGCACAAACTGTTCACCTTTTTTAGCCAACCTGTGTCTTTACTCTTATAAGGCTGAATTTATTGAAGGGCTTCTTCAAAATAAAGACAAAAAACTGGCCCAGCACTTTAATTTCACCTTCCGTTATATAGATGACATTTTATCAGTTAACAACCCTCGTTTTGGTAACTTTCTTCATCTTATCTATCCAAAACATCTCGATACTAAGGATACTACAGATACTTCTACATCGGTTTCGTCCCTTGACCTTTATCTCGAAATTGACAATAGAGGTACACTACAAGCTAGGCTGTATGGCAAACGCGATGACTTCATTTTTCCAATAGTTAGCTTCCCCTTTCTTTGTAGCGACAATCCAAAAGCACCAGCATATGAAGTTTACATCTCACAACTCTTTCGCTACTCAAGGGCTTGTGGTCGATACATTAAATACCTTGATAAAACTCGGTTGCTTACAAATAGACTACTTAAGCAAGGGTATGTAGCCAAAAACTTAGTCATCGCTCTGAAGTTTTACGGTCGACATCATAATCTTGTGGATCGGTATAGGATATATGTTTCCCGGATGACGACAGATCTCTCCCTTTACAACTCAATTTTGAATTTTATTTTTTTTTCCTCTACTGGCTTTGACTTTACTACCTGAGATGACATGTTCAACACGGCGGTTTTCTTATAAGAAGAAGGACATGCTTACTTTGCGGGTACACATGATCTCACTCATGGTTTTTATAGGGTCCGTGATGTTCATCGTTGTGTGTGTCTTTATTTTCCTTTTCTGTGCCGTACTCGTGTTGTGTCTCTGTTTCTTTGTTCTTTCAGATGCTGTCATTGTCCTTAGAATGTCGTTTCTGATTGAAGGCACGGTTCTTACTTACTTTACCAAGCCAAGTGTCTGCTTATAGTTTTGCATCCATGCATTTTTAGTCCATTCTTGAACATTTACCACAGTATCAACATTTGATTAAGTTTTCAAAATCTTAATTTCCGAATAGTCCGAATATTTCAGTCGAATTACATAAAAAATGCCTCATTCTTCAAGTTCTTAGTTCAAATTTTGTCAAGACGTTTTAGAGCGTCAAATTGGCAATGCTTTGAATTTTTTGGTAAAAATGATCGATTTTTGAGACTGTTAATTCTCAACATCATAAAGATTTGAAAATTTGCTTAAAAGCTTCCAGAAGGTTCCAAAAGAAGCTGACAACATTTCAAACACTACTTCATTGTTGTTCACAGAAGATAAACGTTTCAGTAATGTCTGTTAATGGGAAAACAAGGGATTTTGAGAAACAACCCAGGGAATTTTTAAATAATAAATAAAGGGTAATGGAGTAAATGCACATGAGACATAGTTCCTACAAATACATGGCAAAACAAGCAATGGAACAACGCTTTCAAGTCCCTATCGTTCACGGATTAAATGAAGTTCGGTCCAAAACTTTGATATGGTAAAAAATTCAAAGGGGTTGTGTGGGGTTGAAGAAATGCATAACTCATATATTTGCCACCATCAGTATATCCATACTGTTTATAGAAAAAAACACGTTCCATGCATAATGAAGACCTATTCTATATCAGAGCAGAATCACAAATAGTCGAACGGAAGGTGAAATTTCCTGTCCCTACCTATATTGTTCTTTTTTTATTTATTTGTTCACGTCCTGATATAAATGAAATTGTTCTCACTGGACGATAAACTCTTATCTAATTAAAGATATAATTTTGTAAGAGTAATTGTTTGGAGTTTCGATTACATATACTTTTAAAATCGTTTTCCCTTCTTAGATTACACCTATAAGCAACAGCGTCAAAAATGGAGCTCTGGATACTCTGATTAATTTTGTGTAGTTAAGTGTCTGTAAATAGGTTTTGTTTTACTTTTTTATTTATTTATTTATTTGTTTTTTTTTTTGAAAAACAATTGCATATGTTTCAAAATATCAACTTTTAAATGAATGTACTGTTCACTCCAGACCAATAATATCTGTAGTCGGGAGCTGTAAATTTCTTCAGACCACACTTTCAATTTCAGCCGATCTATTGTTTTTATTTTGCTGAAAGTTACTGTGTTTCAAAAAAAAAGAAGATAATCCTTGCGTAAATAACAAAATACTGAAGTTACTGTTAATTTCGGTTCTTCAAATGCCTAAATCCATATACTGAGATGTGTAAAATCTGATAGAGAACAAAATACCAATATGATCTAAATAGTAAAAACAAAATTAGCTAAGGACACTGCTATGCGAGAGGGAGATTTTCCTTAGTGTTGAACAAAATCTTGATTAATTTAGATATTGCAAGTTTCCAAATAGAATCGGTTTTCGGGCCAGCAGAGATACTGGGTAATTGGTTGATGTATAACCCTTGGTACTAACAGTCCACCAGCAGAGGCATCGGCCCAGTGGTAATTTATTACAAATACCAAGGTTACTGTTTATTTTGTTTCTGCATATGCACCTTTCGACAAGTTGTGTCTCTTTAGTGAAGATGAAATTAAAACATTTGGAAATCTATATACCGAAATGTGTAAAATCTGATAGAGAACAAAATACCAATAGCATATAAATATGAAAGCCAAAATCAGCTAAGGACAGAGAGAGCTATGTTAGAGGGAGATACTTCATAATAGTCCTTAGTTTGTCCCCTTCAAAAAAGTGACCATGAAGTGCTGACATTGTGGACATTGGAAGTAGCAAAGTATTTCAAGATGATAAAAACATTGTATGTGTTGTGATTATTTATATCTGTGCAAGACTGATAATACAGACTAAAAAAGTGTAGCAAATCTGAGCAAAATTGTATTTCGTATTTTCTTTTAGTATTAAGTAAGTAATTCTCTTTTAATAGATGAAACTTTAAATGACATATTAAATTCTTAAATTCAATACACTTTTTGATTATGACTTGTTCAACAAGTATGCATAATAAACTAAGCTATTTAAAATATCATACACATTGATGTGTTTCTATAACAGTTAGAACGTTTTTTTGTCTTTCTAATACCTTGTTTCGAGAGGATGTAAATGATGAATCAAAACTAGCACTGTTCAGGTGAGTTCAGATTAAAAAAAAAGTTTTTATACTGTTAATTAGTTCATCAAGTTTGAAAACAACCATAAAGAAAATTCAAAAGTTAATTAATATTCATGTCGCCCTACCAGATTTTGACATTAGATCGTTCATAATGTGGGAAAATAAAGCAAGTATTTAAATATGCAAACATGTATTTCTACATGTAAATATAGATAAACCCTTTAAACGGAAGCAAGATCGATTTTAAAGTGCAGTTAATGGTTATATTTCTTACACTTACACCTACTCCTTTACAGTATAGAAAAAATATCAAATAATTTGCAGAAAATATTTCTGATTTTTTCGTACAAAAAGGATCAAAGGAGAAATATTATATCAGAAATCTTATAAGCTTGCATTTCAGTAAATAGAAAGGAGCTGGCATTTGAGGAGCGATCGCATATCAATTCGAATTATTCCCGCCTGTATTGACAGAAATTGAAAGAGATAAAGAAAATCTAAGATACTGAACAAGCAGTTTCGAATGAGATTCTTGAACAGTGATGGAAACGTTCAACATTCCAAATCACACGTACACTATTCACACGATGAAAGGAAACGATTCACACGATTCGCATAATGAATTATACAAATACTAGTAAATCATGTACCGTGTATCGTGTACCCTGTAACGTGTATCGTGTCAGTGAATTAATCTTATTTATTACATACTTAGCGAACATATGTTCTGTTTTGCATATGTAATAAAGCCGGAAGTAAACAGTCCATATCATACACACAGTCTGATATGGCCATATCAGACCGCCTCGTTCTGAAATATCCATATCACACCGGTGATGTGGCTATTTAAGCCCGGGTGTGATTACAACTCCTAATTGGAAGTATATAATAAACAGACCCATATCAGCGCCTCGGGNGGGGGGGGGGGGGGGGGGGGTCTCGGGATGATAACTGTGCTGATATGGAAAAAGGCCATGTCTTAATCTGTTTATTGGCAGTGCAAATTTGAATACATTTAATTAATTAATATTTAGATATAAAATGAAGTGGTAGGTGCACGAACAATCTTGTACATCATGTATGGTGAATCAAAGGATATGGAGTAAATGCACATGAGACAAATACATGGTAAAAAACAAGCAAAGGAACAACGCTTTTGTTGTTGTCCTTCATCTTGAAGTCACCATGAGGCCTTCAACAATGAGCTTTGCTCATACCTCATAGTTAGTTCAAGACGGCCCCTAGCAACGGTTTAAGCTTTGCTAATTGTCGAGCAACGCTACATCCATGTCTTTCTTGGTCATGGGTGCGGGATTGTCAACAAACATCAATTAAACTGGCAAAGTGCTCTTACAATCACTGTCATCTTTTGCCCGACAAAAGCACTAGTGTCTTAAGCTAGTGGACAACTACAACATATAGACAAACACATGGCACTCATCAAGTCGAATGTAAGAAAACTTGGCGTTATAAAATAGTGAGATGTGGGCACTTAAAACAAGTGGTCTGGATTACATTTCGAAAATTACAAAAATAATTGCCAAAATTTGAAAGTATCAATAGTATATCCATATGAAAAATTCTCTCACGCACAAATACACCATAACTCAAAAATATAGAGAGCATGACAAGTAACAAACCAGTACAAAAATGTTTCGAAGATTTGAAGATGATCGACATTATTCAGACGATTTTCTTCAAAGTTGAATTCATTCCGTTCAACCATTGAGGTAAATGTTGCATGTGTTAACGGTTTTTATATCAGGACGCAAAATATCTGTTTGTTGATAATTAGGTACTGTTTATCAAGCTTTATAAAGTTTCGTACATTATGTGCAGACGCATTTTCTTAATCTGGTTCAAAGCTGTGTACATATTTAGTGGATACATTTAATAATACATATAGATATTTGGACGATATTTTGGCTTTAAATAATCCTGATTTTTTTTATTTACAGATGAAATTTATCCTGCAGAACTTACTTTAAATAAATTCAATAGCAGCAGTGATTATACTCCTTTTCTTGATCTTGATATATCAATAAATCAAGGAAAGTTAAACACTAAGGTTTATGATAAAAGGGATGATTTCTCCTCTCCTATAGTTAATTTTCCCTGCCTCGACGGCGATGTTCCGTTAGCCCTTTCCTACGGGGTCTACATTTCACAACTTGTTCGATATGTACGAGTATGTAGTGATGTTTCTGACTTCAACGACCAAAATCTTTGTCTCATTGAAAAACTTCTGCATCAAGGGTTTAGATATCATAAATTGATAAAAAACATTTTCTAAATTTTATTATAGATACATTGACTTATTAGGAAAATTTGGTTCTACATGTAGGGCTTTTATACATCAGGGCATTTCACATCCAAACTTCATTGGAGACTCCCCTTGGGGTCGTTGTCTCTTTGACACATTCCCCGTTTCCCTTCTTTTTTCTATTCTATGGCAATATCATTTACAAAGCGCATAAATTCAAAAATTGTCCTTCCAAACTTATTAATTCGTTGAACAAACTTATTCATAAAGGATATAAATACATAATTGTTGTTAAATCTTTACTTCTGGTTTTCGTTGGCAAAAACATTGAACATCTGCTTAAATGCTTTACACCATAACCAAATTTAAACATTTTTTCATGTTGGCAGTATTTGGCATTGCACAATATCATGTTCTTCTTTCTTAATTGATGATGTTGTTACACCAAATCTATTTAAAAGTATTTAAATTGAAGTTTCATATCTTGATATCATAGTCAACGGAAATTATGTCCTAAGCTAGCTGTCAATAACTGCGAGTATTTGTCTGGAACGGAACCTGTGTGTATTGTCTTCATGTTTTATGTACTTCATTGTAAGGGTACTGGTCTTGATAAGTTGGACTTTTTTCTTGTTTGATTTTTACTGTGAGTCTTTTTGTGTATTAATTTTTAAGCCATTCACCACACATAGCGGGAGGGTTCAGATCCAGAAAAAGAGTTAAACCCCATTGCAATTTTCGCGCCTGTCCAAAGTCAGGAATATGTTGGTCATTGGCTTGTCATTGTCTTGTTATAAAATTTTAGTTTCTTGATATTTGGGTTATTGAATGTGGTTTGTTTCCATGGATTTATTCCCTTTTTTTACCTGGGGGGGGGGGGG
>MJUU01006452.1:42243-52890 GCA_002080025.1 Modiolus philippinarum
CGGGGGGGGGGGGGGCATTAAAGACTTGCTATATGGTGTGAGGTTCCTCACTGTGTTGAAGACCGTACGGTGACCCCTCGATGCTTTGTTTTGGGTTGCTTTAACCTGGATATGGGATGTTGTCCCCTTGACATTTCCCCATTTCCTTTCTTTTTAGCTCACCTGGCTATTCCAGGGTGAGCCTTTGCAATCACTTTGCGTCCGTCGTCCGTCCGTCCGTCCGTAAACTTTTCATTCAAAGATCTTCTCCTCTGAAACAACTGGGCCAATTGAAACCAAACTTGGCCACAATAGTCCTTGTGTGGTCCCCTTTAAAAATTGTGTCGCTCAGGTCTGTATGTCATCCAAGATGGCTGCCAGCTGGGACCAAAATTTAACATTAGACCCTATCGAAAAAAAAACTTTTCAAATTCTTTTTCTCTGAAACTTCTGGGCCAATTGGAACCAAACTTGGGTGGTCCCTTACAAAAAAGGTGTTTTTAGGTCCGCCCGATTTCCAAGATGGCCGCCAGCGGGTAACATAGTTTTAACATCGGAACCTATGGGAAAACACTTTCAAAGATCTTCTTCTCTGAAACTACTGAGCCAATTGGAACCAAACTTGGCCACAATAGTCCTTGGGTGGTCCCTTACAAAAGGTGTTATTTAGGTCCGCGTGATTTCCAAGATGGCCGCCAGCGGGTGACATAATCTTATCATTGGACCCTATGGGCAAACATTTTCAAAGATTTTCTTCTCTGAAACTGCAGAGCCAATTGGTACCAAACTGGGCCACAATAGTTTTTTGGTGGTCCCTTACTAAAAAGGTGTTTTTCAGGAACGCACTACATTCAACATGGCCGCCAGCGGGTGACATAGTTTTAACATTGGACCCTATGGGAAAACACATTCAAAGATCTTCTCCTCTGTAACTACTGAGCAAATTGGAACCAAACTTGGCCACAATAGTCCTTGGGTAATCCTTTACAAAAAAGTGTTTTTAAGGTCTGCGCGAATTCCAAGATCGCCGCCAGCGGGAAGCTTAGTTTTAACATTGGAGCCTATGTGAAAACAATTTCAAAGATCTTCTTCTCTGAAACTACTGAGCCAATTGGAACCAGACTTGGTCACAATAGTCCTTGGGTGATTCCTTACAAAAAGGGTGTTTTTTTTAGGTCCGCGCAATTTCCAAGATGGCTGCCAGCGGGGAACATAGTTTTAACATTGGACCCTATGGGAAAACATTTTCAAAGATCTTCTTCTCTGAAAGTACTGAGCCAATTAGTACCAAACTTGGCCACAATAGTCTTTTGGGTTGTCCCTTACAAAAAAGGTGTTTTCCAGGATTCCGCTACAATCAACATTGCCGTCAGAGGGGGACATAGTTTTAACATTGAACCCTATGGGAAAACACATTCAAAGATCTTATTTCTGTCACTACTGGGCCAATTGGAACCAAACATGGCCACAGTAGTCGTTAGGTTGTCCTTTACAAGAAAGGTGTTTTTCAGGTCAGTGCTATATTCAAGATGGCCGCCAGCGGGAAACATAGTTTTAACATTGGATCCTATTGGAAAACATTTTCAAAAATCTTCTTCTCTGAAACTACTGAGCCAATTGGAACCATACTTGGCCACAATAGTCCTTAGGTGGTCCCTTGCAAAAAAGGTGTTTTTCAGGATCGCACTATATCCAACATGGCCACCAGTGGGGAACATAGTTTTAACATTGAACCCTATGGGAAAACACATTCAAAGATCTTCTCCTCTGAATGTACTGAGCCAATTGGAACAAAACTTGGCCGCAAAAGTCATTGAGTGGTCCCTTGCAAAAAGGTGTTTTCAGGTCAGCGCGATATCCAAAATGGCAGCCAGCGGGGAACTTGGTGTTTCCCATGGGGTCCAATGTTAAACTAACAGAGGTCTTCTCCCCTTTAACTAATTAGGGATATTGGATTTATAGTTTAATTATATATAAGGGCTCTTTAAGATAAAATTTATATGTTAATCAAGGGCAAGGTGAGCGATACAGGCTCTTGAGAGCCTCTTGTTCATATGTACATAATTAAGTCATAATAAGTTTCAGTCTTATGTTGTTACTGAGTTATTAACTATATTGTTTGAGTTATTAACTATGTTGTTACTGACTTATTAATGATTTTTTACTATGCCGTTTACTATGTTCTTTATGATTTGTTACCTCATTTGCATAACTATGTTGTTCGCTCATTTACAAACACAATTTTCTCACTAATAAACCATCGTAAAATCATGATCTATTTATGAGTTGTTAAGATCACTCGATTCCACTTTTTTTGTTGACATCGATGTCCGAAATTTTGATTTTTATTCAAATTTTGCCAAATCTAAATCAAAAACTTAATTTTTCCTGCATTTTGTACCGGATCTAACAAAAAACATCGGTAGGGCTAAACTTGTTTACTCCTCTTTCTCTGTTCCGTTTCCTATAGCATAATAGATATACATGTACGAATAAACCCAAGACAGGTATATAACTAACTCTGACGTAAAAAGGCAATTGATGTGACCAAACGTAAATTAGAAAGATAGGTGAAAGAGTGCTCGCCGTAAAATTGTCGGTTTGCTATCGGAACTAAGTAACCGGTAAAACACTGTCCCTCTAAGAAAAAAAAATCAAACTGTAAAAATCTTAGAATAGAGGATGACAAATGCCAAAAGTATTCAATTATTTGCGAGTCACGTGATATTAAGATATCAAATGCAAATATATTCTGTTAAAATTAAAAAAAAATAATTTTTGATTTATGAAATCTGTAATTTTGTTGTAATACAATGTAGTTTGGATGTGAGTGTAAGGTTCCGCTTATAAATATCGCCAATTGTGGAACATAAGCGAGCGAATCGTACACGCTGAGATTTTTACATCCCGTAGGATGAAGAAAGGGCATGAGGAAATTAGTAAAAGTGAAATCAAATTCATCTCTTTTATAATAAATTTCAGTTTTTTTATTTTACCATTGCCAATGTTGACTGTATCGGATAGAACTGTATCAGATAGAACAAATACTTGATATTAATTTCGGATTTGTGATGCAGTTTTGTGTCTGAAATGTAGAGTTAGACAAAAAATAAGGGTGTTTTAAGCAAATCTATATTTTGTCATTATTACAGAAGTTTTTCGGTCGACATCGAGATCTTGTGGATCGTTATGGAATATCTGTTTCCCTCTGCTGGATTTGACTTTACAATCGGAGATGACATGTGCAACACGGGGGTAGTAGTAAAAGAAGGGTAGATGCACCTGAATTCACCAATTGTATTATTGGGTCCGTGTTGATCATCTGTATGTTTGCCTTCATTTTTCTTTTCTCTCCCGTGCAAATGCGGTGTACTTGTTTCTTGGGTTTTCCAATGTCGTTGTTGTCGCTCGGAATTTATTTTTTGTTGTTTTTTTTTTTGTTTTGTTTTTTGTTTTTGTTTGTGTGTTTGTTTGTTTGTTTGTTTTTTTTTTTGGTTAATAGACAGACTGAACCTTATTTTCTATTATTATTTATGCTATATCCCGTATAAAGGTTGTGCATATAATCTTTCGACATGTAATTGTGCAAGGTACAAATGACCTCTTTATTCTTCAGTTAGTATATATTTAAAGCTTGGGAATGTATTAACACAATGTTGTTTTTTACTTTCAGGATAAATATGATGACAAATTCAAAAGCGTGTAAATTGAAAAGACGATGCCACAAATTCTTTGTGTGTGCCGCGACATTTTTTACGTGCTCTCTGGTTATTAGCTTCCTTGTCAATATGTCAATTTTATATGTAGAATGGTTGGAAGAATTCAAAGAAACGAACTCAGAAACTAATGTTATTCAGTCAGTATGCACGGGAACGTTCTATATTGGAGGTAATAGTCTTTAAAATAATGCATATAATACATCGGCAAACAAATTCCGAAGCAAAAATGAAGAAAGGTAGGATTCTGAAATATTAAATAAAAATATTGCAACTCATATCGAAATCGAATTTAGACAGCATGACAAAAAAAAAAATAAATGAAAATTAAAAGCACAATTGTTCAGAAAACAATTGCAAGGTCTTTCCCAGTCAATGTTATGTTTTATGTTATGTTTTGTTGTGTCAACTGTTTAAAATCATCTTAATGTAACGCACATTGTCTCCAATATATTAGAGTAACCATTCCTAATCTTTTTAAAGATTTACGATAAAAAAAACAAAGAGTTTTTGTTTTATTGAATTAAATGTAGATCTCAATGAGGGGAGTATTTTTGCAATATAGTGTTTTCAGAAATTTTGTATTTTTTTCGAGATATGGCGATAACAAAATTTCAAATGGCAACCTGGATATCAAATTTCATCAAAATCCGACAACTTTGAAAAATCGACAATTAAGGGGTCAAAAACGAGTAACAGGTTCGCGACCTCAAAAATTTGTTTTATATGATAAATCATCCTGAGGATGAATGAAATATTTTCCACGCCTCAGATTTTTGATATCGGTTACGGCTTCTGAGTCTATCTGCTAACAAGAAAATCAGCGGACAAAAATTTCTCTTTTGACCCCAAATTTGTAATCAGGGTCATAAAAGCAACATATGAAAAAGTTTTTGGCACAGACTGATAGTCAACGGAAATTATGTCCTTAGCTAGCTGTCAGTAACTGCGAGCATTTGTTCGGACAGTACCTATAGGTATTGTCTTCATGTTTTATGTACTTCATTGTAAGGGTACTCGTCTTGATAAGTTGGACTTTTTTCTAGTTTGATTTTTACTGTGAGTCTTTTTGTGTATTTATTTTTAGCCATTCACCTCACATAGGGGGAGGGTTTGGATCCAAGAAAACGAGTTTAACCCTACCGCAATTTTTGCGCCTGTCCCAAGTCAAATATGTTTGTTATTGGCTTGTCCTTGTCTTCTTATAAAATTTTAGTTTCTTGATATTTGGGTTATTGGATGTGGTTTGTTTCCATTGATTTATTCACTTTTTTTACCTTTTCGGGGCCATTTAGGGCTTACTATATGGTGTGAAGTTCCTCACTGTGTTGAAGACCATATGGTGACCCCTAGATGTTTTGTTTTTGGTCGTTTTAACCTGGATATGGGATGTTGTCTCCTTGACATTTACACCGTTTCCTTTCTTTTTCATATGGATACCAAATTTCATCAAATCGGACAACTTTGAAAAATCGACAAATTTAGGGGTCAAAAAAGCATAACCGGGTCGCGACCCGATTTATTATTTTTTTTTTGCATTATAAGTCATCCTGAGGATAAATGAAATATTTCCCCACCTCAGATTTTTTTATATCGGTTACGGTTTGTGAATCTATCTGCTAACAGGAAAAATAGTGGTTGGGGAGATAACTCTGTTACTAAAAAGAGATTTCGTCCGTACCCTAAATTCGAAAGAGAATTTTCAACTTCAAGTTAGTACGCGACGTTTCGTAATGATACGTCAAAAAGTTTTCCGTACAGAGACCTTACAGAAATTAAAAGGACAATTGTTCAGAGAACAATTGCAAGGTCTTTCCCAGTCAATGTTATGTTTTATGTTATGTTTTGTTATGTCACATGTTAAAAAATAACTAAATACCGAAGTCATTGTGAATCTACTTTCTGCATATGCGCATTTCGACAACTTATGTCTCATCAGTGCAGATAAAATCTAAAAGTCATCTTGATGAGACGTGCATTTTCTCCAATATATTAGAGTAGCAATTTCTAATCGTTTAAAAGATATAACGATAAAAAAACCCCAAAATTTGGCTATGACCTTGATGACATTTGACCTTGGGATCAAATTGAAGGTCTCTTCTTACTGATTAATTTGATATGTCACATGACCAAACTACCTGTAAAGGTTTAAAAGTTATATGCAGAAACGCGTCAAGGGCAATAACTCTCTAGGGAGTCATCTGAGAGCTTCACTCCAAATAAGACAAATGTATCCCTTGATTTGATGAACATTTTTGCTGATATAAGTTTTCAGTTATTTATTACAGTTTCCGAGTTAGTCTGCAAACAAGGTCAAAGGTCACCGATGACCTTCAACCTGGTACTCAAATTGAAGCTCTCTTCACACTGATCACTTTAAATATAAATGTTTACATATCATCGGTAAGCGTTTAAAAATTATTCGCAAAAAACGATTTACCGAAACGCATCAAGGGCTCTTACTCAAAAACGACTCGGTGCAGAGTTTTGGTTCAATTGAATCAAATGCAGATCTCAATGAGAGGAACATTTTTGCAATATAATGTTTTTTATAAATTTTTTATCGTTTCCGAGATATAGCGATATCAACATTTTGAATGACAGCCATTTTGAAATTGGCGGCGAAAATTTTTTTTTTTTTTTTTTTTTTACCCCTTTTTGTAATCAGGGCCATGAAAGCTACCAGGAAACCAAATTTCATCAAAATCAGACAATTTTGAAAAAAATGCATATTTAGGGGTCAAAAACGCGTAACCGGGGTCGCGACCTAAATTTTTTTTGCGCATGACAAATCATCCTGAGGATGAATGAAAGATTTTCCCCACCTCAGATTCTTGATATCGGTTACGGTTTCTTAGTATATCTACTAACAAGAAAAACCATGTTTGGGGAGATAATTATGTTACTAAAATAGATTTCGTGAGAATTTCCAACTTCCAGTTACTACGCGAAGTTTCGTAATGATACGTGAGAAGGTTTTCCGTACAGAAGCCTTACGGAAGAACAAGAATAATAATGATAATAATCAGAAGAATTACTATAAATTCTTTCCCCTTGAAGTTAAAGACCTTAATTAAAAGGACAATTGTTCAGAGAACAATTGCAAGGTCTTTCCCAGTCAATGTTATGTTTTATGTTATGTTTTGTTATGTCACAGGTTTGAAATCATCTTGAATAGACGCACATTGTCTCCAATATATTAGAGTAGCCATTTCTAATCGTTTTAAAGATTTTAAGATAAAAAAACCCCCAAAATTGGCTATGACTTTGACCGATGACCTTTGACCTTGGGATCAAATTGAAGGTCTGTTCTTACGGCGGACGAAATTTTTTTTTTGACCAACCAAAAATGAAGATCTTAATGAGAGGAGTAGTTTTGCAACACAATGTTTTCATAATTTTTTTTATTGTTTCAGAGATATCGCAATAACAAAATTTCAAATGGCGGCAATTTTCCAAATGGCGGCCATTTTCAAAATGGGTGATGTTAATTTTTTTCTACAAAACAAAAATGAAGATCTTAAGGGGAGGAGTATGTTTGCTACACAATGTTTTCATAAATTTTTTTTTATCGTTTCAGAGATATCTCAATTACAAAATTTCGAATGGCGGCCATTTCGAAAATGGCCGACAAAAGTTGTGTGTTTACCAACCATAAAAGAAGATCTTAATGAGAAGAGCATTTTTGCAACACAATGTTTTGATAAATTTTTAATCGTTTCCGAGATATCTCGATAACAAAATTTCGAATGGTGGTCATTTTCAAAATGGCAGATGAAAATTTTTTTGGACCAACATTAAAGGAAGATCTTGAAGAGAGGAGTATTTTTGCCACACAATGTTTTCATATTTTTTTATAGTTTCCAAGATATCACGATAACAAAATTTCGAATGGCGGCCATTTTCAAAATGGTGGATGATTTTTTTTTTGACCAACCATAAATGAAGACCTTAAAGAGAGGAGTATTTTTGCAACACAATGTTTAAATACATTTTTTTGTCGTTTCTGAGATATTGCGATAACAAAATTTTGAATGGCGGCCATTTTCAAAATTTTTGATGAAAAAAAAAAAATTCTTGAGCACAGATTTGTAATCAGGACCATAAAAGCTACCTGTAAACCAAATTTCATCAACATCCGATAACTTTAAGAAATTTGCATATTTAGGGGTCAAAAACGCGTAACCGGGGTCGCGACCCAAATTCTTTTTTTTTTTGCATGACAAATCATCCTTAGGATTATTGCGACATTTTACCCACATCAGAATTTTGATATCGGTTACGGTTTTTGTGCAAACATGATAACAAGGTTTTCGGTCTTCGGGGAGATAATCCGTTACTAAAAAAAGTTTTACAGGGTGACGGGTTCGACAGGCCACTAAGCTGATTAATAAAACCAAGTATCGGATTGATATGTCGTGACACTTTTTCGCAAAGTCCGGAAGAAAAAAAATAAATAATCAGAAGAAATACAGTAAGGTCTTTCACATGTGGTGAAAGACCTTAATAATAATCAGAAGAAATAAAATAAGGTCTTTCACTTGTGGTGAAAGACCTTAAAAAATAATAATCCGAAGAATTACAATAAGGTCTTTCACTTGTGGTGAAAGACCTTAAAAAATAATAATCCGAAGAATTACAATAAGGTCTTTCACTTTGGTGAAAGATCTTAATAATCTAAGGTGTTTCAGAAATTTATGAAAATTGTGTGTATCTGTTTTTTAGCAGGTTTTAGACTCCTGAACTTGTTTTTGAAGATCAGGGTAAAAAAATATAACGTCCAAAATGTTTACAATTTTTAATAAAATACACCTCAAATGTCCAACAGAAGCTAGTATGATGATAAATCAATTCTTGTGAATTTGACCTTTCACCTTTCACCTTGACCTTTTAAAGACAAGGTCAAAGCACTTTTTGTTGATTTTGTAAACATTTGACTTGAAGAAATTGATTATAAACACTTATTTTTTTACAGTGACCTTGAGCTTTGACCTTGCTTCATATTGATTGTCTTTTCTTACTGGTTAATTTGATATGTTATTTGACCACACTATCTGTTATGGTTTTAAAATTTAACGTAAAAACCACTTTCTGAAACTTGTCAAGGGCAATAACTCTTTAGGGAGTCATCGGAGAGTTTCGGTCTCAGTGAAACAAATGTAGCCCTTGATATGTTGAACAATTTTGCTAATATACTTTTCAACTATCTATAATGGTTTCTGAGTTTATCCACTAACAAGGTCAAAGGTCACCAACCTGGTACTCAAATTAAAGCTCTCTACACACTGATCATTTTAGATATAAATGTTTACTATATTATCTGTAAGCGTTTAAAGTTATTCGCGAAAAGCCAATATACAGAAACACGTCAAGGGCTATAACTCAAAAACGTTATCGCACAGTTTCGCGCCTATTGAATGAAATGGAGATATCAATGAGAGGAGTATTTTTTTGCAATATAATGTTTTCAGAAATTTTTTATCGTTTCCGAGATATCGCGATAACAAAATATCAAATGGCGGATGAAAAAAAATTGACCAAAGAAATGTAATTAGGACCATGAGAGCTACCTGGAAACCAAATTTCATCAAAATCCAATAACTTTGAGAAATGTGCTATTTAGGGGTCAAAAACGCATAACCGGGGTCGCGACCCAAAACTTTATTTTTCGTATAACGAAACGTCCTCAAGATGAATGCAACATTTGCCCGACCTCAGAATTTAGATATCGGTTACGGTTTTCCATCAAACATGATAAAAAGGTTTTCGGTCTTTGGGGAGATAACTCCGTTACTAAAAATAGACCGGTTTCACAGGGTCTCTGGCTTCGACCCCTCACTAAGCCGAATAATATGACCAAGTATCAAATTGATATGTCGTGACACTTTTACTCTTTAGGCCGGGGCAAAAAAGAATAATAATAAAAAAAAAATAATAATAATCAGAAGAAATACAATAAGGTCTTTCACTTCTGGTGAAAGACCTTAATAATAATCAGAAGAATTACTAGAAGGTCTTTCCGACTGGAGTCAGGAAAGACCTTAATAATCGGAAGAATAACAGTAAGATCTTTCACTGTGGTGAAATACCTTAATAATCAGAAGAATTACTATAAGGTCTTTCCGACTGGAGTCGGGAAAGACCTTAATACTAATAATCAAGCGAAATATAATAAGGTCTTTCCACTGTAGTGGGAAAGATTTTAATAATCAGAAGAATTAAAAGGACAATTGTTCAGAGAACAATTCTAGGTCTTTCCCAGTCAATGTTGCTTTGTTATGTCACATGTTTAAAATCATCTTGATGAGACGCACATTATCCCCAATATATTAGAGTGGCCATTTCTAATCGTTTTAAAGATTTTACGATAATAAAAACCTTACAATTTGACTGTGACCTTGACCGATGACCTTTATAACCTTTCACCTTGGGATCAAATCGAAGGTCTCTTCTTACTGATTAATTTGATATGTTACATGACCATACTATCTGTAAATGTTAAACGCCCCTCAAAAAAACCTATTTCCGAAACACGTCAAGGCAATAACTCTTCGGGGAGTTAACGGAGAGCTTTTCTTACTCTCAATTATTGATAAGGTAAACATTTGAAAAACTGAATATTTTTAGTATTGTGATAAATACTTAGAAACATCAGTATCATAAACATAACCAACAAAGACAGAACTAAAAGATGAAACGGTGATGTACAGGACGACACAAAAAACTAGAGTACTGACTGCTTGACAAGGAATATCATCAGAAATAACAACTCTTGTCGTAGAGTTATGTTTTCAAGTATCCAAAGTTGTCAGTATAGATGTATAGGCCAAGATATACTACAGATGGTGGTTTATCTCTGATTTCGAGTTCATTTGGTATATAAGATGAAGGTTATTCTTAAATTGAGGATTGTTAAATGAAAGAACATCATTTATATATATATATATATATA
>MJUU01006452.1:57433-76587 GCA_002080025.1 Modiolus philippinarum
CCTTGACCTTTTGTTGTACATTGACGAACATGGACGTCTGAAATCTAGATTATATGACAAACGTGATGATTTTGACTTTCCAATTGTGAACTTTCCCTTTCTCTGCAGCAATATACCTGCATCCCCAGCATATGGAGTATATATTTCACAATTAATTCGTTACTGTAGAGCGTGCAGTACGTACAGTGACTTTGTGGAAAGAGCAAAAGCACTGTCACAAAAACTGCTGAGTCAGGGATATGTTCAGCCTTTGTTACTTTCGTCCCTTCAGAAATTCTATGGCCGTCACCACGACATCATAGATAGATATGAAATGTCAGTGTCACAAATAAAAACTGACATTTTCAGCTAGATTCGCGTCTTCCCTGATTTGACATTACCGGTTTCGACTTTACCCTGAATTGACCCATTGACAGTGTGACGGGTGCTGTGCACAGAGCAGGACATGCTTACCCTTCCGGGGCACCTGATGTCACTCTTGTTTATTGAGAGTTCACACTGTTAGTGCTTTAGTTTTTTTGTTTTGTATATGTAACGTTCGTGTGTTTTGTGGGCATGTGGTGTCTTTGGTCTTCCGTCTTTTGGTGTTCTTGCTTTTGCCTTGTCTCTGGACTTTGATTTGTGTAATCTTGTGCTTTGTTCCTTCGGTATTCTACTGCCGTTGTTTTTTCAAGAGTATTCCTTTTAAGTATTATGTCAAAATGTCCATATTTGGCAAAAACTTGAGGGTTTGATATGATATTTTTAAAATGAAAATAACTTTTACATCTTTACAGATTAATTCTCTATAGCATTCTTCCCTTAAAGTTTCGTTCGGAACTACAGTGTATTTTTTTTCTGACTAGACAATATGGTACATTACGCTTGGTATGAGAGGGAGGACATGATTTAAAGTCGAGATATTGATGAGTGTCAGTTGTTTTCTAAATTATGTCGGTTTCAATTTCCGTGTTTTTAATTTTGAAAATAGCTGAATTCGGATTGTTCTATCTAAAAGAACCATTTAAATACAACAAAACCGTGTCTCAGATTTTTGATATATGGTCTGGTTTGAAAATAAATTGATTTTAAATTTTAACTAAAAAAAATTCCCTTTTCAAAATTTAGAATTTTTTTTTTCAAACCAGACCCTATATCAAAAGATGAGCTCATGTCCCGAGTAAATTGACGCGCATGTACCGCATGGGCTGTAATTGCACTTTGATACTGAACGTTGATTATGTAATTGATTTAAATAAAACTTAGCTTTCGTTAATAAACACTTTAAATTTGGAGGTTGTCATTTGCTTTGAATCAGTATCTGCATCTTGAAATATATTGTATTGCATGGGTTGTGTGTAACAACAAACAGAATGATGTCATTGTCTGTTGAAGGCGTTTCCCGTGATTTCCGTAGTTCTGTTATGGGAACAGACTTTACGCGTTCAATTCCGTTAACGATAAGTTCACATGGATATTTTTGTCTAATTAAACATTCCTTTAATTCTTTATAGCGTTCTTCCCTTATGGTTTCGTTCGGAACTACAGTGCATGTTTTTTTCTGACTAGACAATATGGTGCATTACGCTTGGTATGAGAGGGATGACATGACTTAAAGTCAAGATATTGATGAGTGTCAGTTGTTTTCTAGATTATGTCGGTTTCAATTTCCGTGTTTTTAATTTTGACGAGTACGTCTAAAAACGGAACATCGGTGTCACTCATTTCTTTTGTGAATTGTATTGTCGGGTGGAGGTTATTCAATAATTCACTTACTTCATCTAGTATTTAGGTGGATTTCGTCCAAATTATAAAACAATCGTCGAGAAAACGTTTCCAGGTTTTTTCTATGTTTGTGGCAAATTCTACACCGTATTTTTCCTCTACTTTTTGATAAAGTTTCTCGAAAAACCCAAACACCAACGTTGCATAAGTCAGTGCAAATTTGGTACCCATCGCCGTACCTCTGGTTTGAATGTAGTTTTTTCCATTGAAATAACAAGTGTTATTCTCCAAAAGGAACTTGGCGGAATCTAAAATAAAATCAATACTAAATCTTTCCGTTATAACCTCTTAAGGGAGTAGACCTGGGGAAGCTTAAACGTTTCCTGTCGTTTAATTTTCTTATTTAAATGTGGTGTATACAATTGGCTCTAATTAGGGTTTGTCTTTGATTTAAAATTATAGATAATTCAAAATCTGTAGTTTATAAATGTGTGAAAGTATTCATGAATAATCATAGTAAATATTACTAGTTTTAGCTATTTTTACTCTATTTTGATCACTATTAAACACCTCTTGAAAAAAATTCTGTCTTTTAATTTTCAACAAAAACTGAGAAAAGAAATAAAACTAGTATAAATAAGATATATTTAAAATTTTAGAAAAAATTCTACCGTCCCATTTTTTCTTAACGTGGAATTAAAGTGGGTAAAAATCAATCAAATTTGTTTAATCTGTGCTATAAATTACCTCCCTTGCAAAAAATCCGATTTACATATTTTCATTATCTTTGGATAGCATTGCAAAAATGTAGAGTAAAATACACTCATTATAAATAACTGGATGTTAGGTGGTTGTTTTCATGATAAAATAAATATTTATTTGCTGTGTGGAGAAATGTTTACAATTTTAAAATTTTGATCGTACCTATTGTAATGATTCTATTTTTTGTGTATGTAATGAAAAAAAGTAAACAAAAAACAGAGTTATCTCCTCATACCCAAAATCTACCCTTAATTGCCGTTATTCCTAAGTCGTGCAGAATATAAGTAAAAAGATTCGTAACATCAAAGCTTACAAGTGTTGAATTAGGTTCCGCCGTGTCTGGCAGATGGGTAAAAACATGTATGTCATCGCGGATGAAGCTTGGTATATATGAACATAAAGGACAACATTACCAAAAGATCAAAGACACTACATGCCACCAAACACACAAACATTATAAATACAACGCAAAAAACTGAAGCACTAACAGTACGAACTCTTTTCAGATGCTCCGGTAGTGTAAACTTGTCCTGCCCTGCATACAACACCCGTAACACCATCAGTGAGACATTTATGGGTTTGAAAGATCCTTTTAGCAGGTGATCAGTCAATTCCTAATAAACCAATTAAAATAAATGGTACATGTTACTTTTATAACCTTCAAACAGTACCAGTGTAAAAAATTGGGAAGCCTTTGTGACTCTTTTTAGTATGCAGACATCCAAAGGACAAATCGGTACCACAAACATCACTAGCGAAGACAAACCTAAAATTCAACAGTATAATATACAAGACAACACAAAAAATAAAGCACTGACAGTGTGAACCCCATAAAAACTGAGGGTGACATCAGGTGTTACGGAAAGGTAAGCATATATTGCACTGTATACAACACTCGTCACACTGTAAGTGGGTCAATCAAGGGTAAAGTCAAAACCAGAAATGTCAAACCCGGGAAGACGTGAATGTAAATGAAAATGTCCATTTTCATTTGTGACATTTCATATCTATCTATGATGACGTGTTCACGTCAATAGAATTTCTGAAGGGACGAAAATAACAATAGCTGAAAGAAAATCAAATATGACAGGGACAAAACTTCCTCTATGTGGTGAGAGTGCGGTTTGCGGTTATTTGACCCAAAGTTATCAAACATTGCAATTTCAATGCTTCTTTTTTTGTGACTCAAACTCAACCTAGGGCTTTGATTTTGTTGTAGAATTGTTGCATATAATCTGTACGCAATTATCTTTATCTTACTACAAACAAGAGGCACAAGATGTTGATTTTGACAAAGGCCCAATGTTTTGGATTTTGACACGTGTGGCATGTGACACAAATTGCTCCTACATATTTGGATTTAGAGATAAAATCTTTATGCAGAATTGTTGAATATAGTCTGTAGCTTTTGCAATAGGCTTTCGGAATTATGATTCCGGTTCTAACTTTCGAAAATTTCCTGAAAGTCTCAAAGACCACTTATTTTTCTTTAATTCTACCTAGCAATCATACTAATATAATTTGTTTAGCTAGGAGAAACATTTTTACTCAATGGATTTCAAAACTATTTGATTCCAATTTTGGTAAATTTCCTGAAAGTCTAAAAGACCACTTATTTTTTGAGAATTCTACATAGCAACCATACCTAAATAGCTTCTTTAATTTAAGACAAACACTTTCATCATTTGGATTTCAAAAATATTTGATTCCAATCTTGGAAAATTTCCTGCAAGTCTCAAAGGCCACTTAGTTTTTGTTTTGGAATTCTACTAGCAACCATACTAAAATAATTTGTTTAGCTTAGGACAAACATTTTTACTAAATCGATTTCAAAAATATTTGATTCCGATTTTGGTTAATTTTCTGAAAGTATCTAAGACCACTTTTTGTTTATTTATGAAAAAGAAAGGAAATGGGGTAAATGTCAAGGAGACAATATCCCATATCCAGGTTAAAACGACCAAAAACAAAACATCTGTTTTTGTTTGTTTGTTTGTTTTTTTTTTGGGGGGGGGGGGGCTGAATTCTTCCTGGCAACCATACTAAATTGATTTGTTTAGCTGAAGACAAACATTTTTACTTAATGGATTTCAAAAATATTTGAATCCAATTTTGAAAAATTTCCTGCAAGTCTCAAGACCACTTATTTTTTGGAATTCTTCTTAGCAACCATTCTAAAATAGCTTCATTCTTAATTTAGGACAAACACTTTCAGGAATTGGATTTCAATATTGTTTGATTCCAGTATTTGTATATTTCCTGAAAGTCTCAAAGACCACTTATTTGTTTAAGATTATGCCCAGGAAGTAAAACAACTGTTTTTTTTTATTGTGTCAAACAGGGAGTGCGGGAATAGCTGTTGTTCCGACAACTATTAGTTTTTCTCTTGTTTTTGTTTTGTTTATTTGTCTTTTTGTTTTTTGTTTTTTGTTTTCTTTTTTTTCAGTTACCAGTTGATTCAATGTTTTATTTCTTCATTAATATATATCACAATTTTGTATCAATAACTTTTTATAATGTTAGATTTGACTATGTTTTTTTATTGTTTTAAAATAATCATATAATTTAATAGTTATAAAAGAATCTGCAAAAATGTGTAAGGTGATGAAATGAATTTCGGAAAAGGCATTAATTTGAAAGATGATATAATCCTTTATTTAGTCATTAAAAACAGAAGCGATCAGTTATTCGTTCGTCAAGTTATTCACGTTTATTCCAGTAAAATTTATACCTGATGTATTCACTCTTTTCATTCACAGGGTTTGGATTCTCTTTGTGTTTTCTAAGTGCATTGTCAAGTGTGCAGAAGAATTTCGAAGGCCGATGCAAAATAATAATATTGGCATTTATAGAATTTGGATCTGGGCTGAGTGCCTCTTTATCGTCATTTATTTTTGAACTACTCTCAAAGGAGTTTGGATGGCGAGGGACGTTATTGATTCAAGGTGGCATTATGTTGAATGTATCAGCTTGTGCTCTCCTATTCAATAATTGTGATCCTCCATCAAAATCCAACAATAATATGGAGGTTGTGACTGTCAATACCATTGAAACAAATTATTTGAGTACAGAACAATTTTCAAGATCTAAATATGACAAGAGTCTTCGAGAATGTATTGCCGTATTTCATGTGTCTGACATTGAGCTAGTCAACGGAAATAAAGTAACTAAACACGAGAGTTCAAAAACAAACTGTGTCAGGAAATCCAGACATGATACTAAACTATCCCTAACTTTAAAATCTTTAATACAAGATAAGGTGTTTATGATATACACCTTTTTAATTGCAGCTAGTGCAACTGCATTTACTTCAGTTTCGATATTCATTATCGATTATCTAACGTCAAAAAACATTCCAAAACCTCGTGCGGTTAGGATTTATGCGTATATGAACATAGTTAATACAATATCTCGAATACTTCCGGGATTGTTGAAAAATTTACCACATATCAGCACATTTTTCATTCTGACACTCAGTACATTTTTTGGATGTGTTGCTACAGGGGTTTTCCCTTTCCTTGGATCTTCCGAAATTCTAAATTCTGTTGCTGCTTGTGGCTTTGCACTGGGTATGGGAAGCACCGCTACTTCTATTACAACTTCAGTTGTGAATCTTGTAGAGGAAAGATTTTACTCCGCTGGACATGGTATCTCTTTTGCAACAATTGGAATATTTCTGGTCATAGGAGGTCCTATTTCAGGTAAGGTTTTTGGGATTTATTAAATGATGTTGCAGAATGATTCGTAGTTTATAGGTACTTATTGCCTACAGGTCGAACTGCTTAAAATAGTTGCTGCTACGTACTAAAGCATTGATGTGTTTTTTCAACTTGAAATTATATTAACATGTCACATAAATTCCACACGCTGTTCGTCGTTCTGAAAACCAGCTTTATATCAAATGTTTGTTTCGTTTGATTACAATTGTATGTATTTATTTATTTTCTACTTTATATTAACAATTTTTAAATTTGTACATCACAAAGAACGGCTATATCTATGATAAAATTTTCATTGTAAGTGTAAGCGAACCTACAAAAAAATATTACCGCACATACAAACACGTGCAATTCATCAGCCTGAACGAACCCTGTATTGGTAACTTCAATTTACGTTTTAGTTATGTTTTAATTATCTTATACAGATTTTTATAATTTTCATATTTTTATCTAATTGTATCAGCCTTCTGTTAGCAGATCCAACACTCAAAACAAACAAGTTTGTTAATGTTGCTATTTATAGACAACTATATAAATACTGGGTAAAACAAAAGGTTTATCAACACTAATATTTTTAACCTTTTTAAATTTTAATAAAAATGCTAAAATGCTGATAAATTCTGATTGCAGATAAAAAATACCGACATTAGCTTTAATTCTACCCTAAAAAAAAATTTTCATTTTGTCAGTTATGATGCAAAAATTAACATAGACTTTGGTCCCATAGGCGATTTTCAATTTTTGCAAAAAGGTTAACTTACACCGTTACATAATCATTTCCGGTAGTCAAAACATTTTGTTCGCTTTCATTTCAAAAACGAAAAAATGCCATTATTTTGTAAATCCCTCCTTGACAGTGTTTTTCTTTTTGAGTCCAGTTTTCACAAGAATAATGCAATATTCAAAATTTATCGACAGAAGTAATGCTAATGATTAGTCGAACTCAAGTCCAGCTCAGAAATGTAAAATTAATCTATGAATCGAAAATTTGTACCCTAAAGATAGACGCCATTTATTCACACCAGTTGTTGCTAAACTTTTTTGTCCAGTATATATAATGTCTCACGATATTATCCATTGGACAGGTATAGTATGTAGAGTTGTCACATACTTCAGACAACTTTAGAAAAGTTATAACTTTGTGTGGCGGCATTCCTTGTCGAAAGACATTGAATCCTTTCTGCTATACACACAGCTGATCTGCACGAGCACCTATACATCATGTACTGCGTTACAACCCTAGATTAAACCTACGAGGTGTATCACCCGGTTACCGAAAGCTATATTTCATATAGCCTAGGTAGCCGCGTGGTCTAGGGCGCTGGACGTAGTGCAGGCGGTGTTGCCATAGATGTCACAACAGTGATGGTTCGAATCCCGTTGAGAGAACTACCAATGTGCAGATCTAACAATGTTGGGCTGATTTTCAGACGTATATATAATAATTGATCAACCCTAGTATAAAGTCTCACGATATTATCCATTGGACAGGTATAGTATGAAGAGTTGTCACATACTTCAGACCACTATATAAAAAATATAACTTTGTGTGGCGGCATTCCTTGTCGAAAGACATTGAATCATCTTTGCTATACACACAGCTGATCTGCACGAGCACCTATACATCATGTACTGCGTTACAACCCTAGATTAAACCTACGAGGAGGTATCACCCGGTTACCGAAAGCTATATTTTATACAGCCTAGGTAGCCGCGTGGTCTAGGGCACTGGATGTAGTGCAGGCGGTGTTGCCATAGATGTCACAACAGTGATGGTTCGAATCCCGGAGAGAGAACTACCCATGTGCAGATCTAACTATGTTGGGCTGATTTTCAGACGTATATATAATAATTGATCAACCCTAGTATAATGTCTAACGATATTATCCATTGGACAGGTATAGTATGAAGAGTTGTCACATACTTCAGACAACTTTATAAAAATTATAACTTTGTGTGGCGGCATTCCTTGTCGAAAGACATTGAATCCTCTCTGCTATACACACTGCTGATCTGCTCGAACACCTATATACATCATGTACTGCGTTACAACCCTAGATTAAACCTACGAGGAGGTATCACCCGGTTACCGAAAGCTATATTTTATATAGCCTAGGTAGCCGCGTGGTTTAGGGCACTGGACGTAGTGCAGGCGGTATTGCCATAGATGTCACAACAGTGTTGGTTCGAATCCCGGAGAGGGAACTACCAATGTGCAGATCTAACAATGTTTTGATTTTCAGACGTATATATATATATATATATCAGGTCTCCTTTAACTTTTGATATTATTTTCTGACCTTAATACATGGCAATATGAGCCAGTTTTATCAGTTGGTGTCTACGGCATTGGTGTTTGCGTCGTTAGCGTAGGCGTAAACTTTAAAAAGAAATCTTCTCGCCTGAAGCTGCTAAGCTAACATCTATCAAACATGGATTGAATCACCACAAGAGCACATATATAATAACACAGTTGTGAATTTAATGATCAAAGATCGAACATCGTACAATTTCCACTTCTGTCCAGCAAGTGCACATGCTAAACAAGATTGCTGCCATCAGGAAAATTAGTTATTTGTTCTTTTGGGATATATAATAGAAGTTTAGATTTTATGATTTTTATGTTGCAATCTCATCCAAAGTAACAAACAGCAAAAACATAGTTTAACAGGACTCTATGCTATGGAGGCATAATTTATGTGTTTGAATATTGTGTTTTTTACACTATCTTAACACAATTTTGTCAAAACAAGTCAAGGCATTATGTCCTTTTCCAAGATTATAGCTTTCAATCATGGTCAAGCCGTTTTAAGTTTGTCAAAATCAAACAAGATATAATAATAGGCCACATTGTAAATCGTACTTTCAATCAAAAATAAAAATGAACAATTGTTAATAATTCGGCGATGAACGTATTCACACCTCAAGTATTTCTAATGTTGGACATAAAAAATAAACTGCCTTAATTGCAATAACTAAATAAGGAAATTAGTGTTAATTTAGTTTCTGCATATGCGCATTTCAACTTCTGTATATTCAGCACATCTAATGAAAACATTTGGAAAGCTGTATACCAAAATATGTGTAAATGCTGATAGAGAAAACATTTCCAATCGGATCTACATAGATGAAATGGAGATAATAACAAAATTACCGAACAGTGTGGTCAGGAGCCGAATTCAATGATACAAATGACAAATCGCGGAACGCAATGGTCCTGACTTCGTACATGCATTTCAACAGAAACGATGGGTTAACTCGGATTTATGGCTAGCCAAACATCCACTTCAATATCGGTATTGTGCAGAAGCAACTCAACAGCTATTGCCGTTGAAAAGTCGTAGATAGTTAAAAGAAATGATCATCGAAGTATCAAGTAAAGAAGGGATCTTGAATCAGTGTTCGGACAGACACGTTCATTTTCTCCACAAGGGACGGATATCTGTAATATAATTTTTTTAGGATCGTATGAGAGAGAGTTTTTGAAACCTTGATTAATTAGGCGGTAACGGGGATAGCTATGTCAAATGAGAAAGTCTGTATGATTTAAGTAAGCTCTTGCGTAACGAATCAGCTGTCAAACATACACTCCGTAAGCAGGAAAAGCTGGAATAATACTGTCTATGTTAAGAAAATTGATAATTCTGAACTTAAATTCGTACATTTGGCCTAGATTTTAGTATTGAGATTATATTTTTTTGTTAAATTCGAGATGTAAGTCTGTGAATGTTTTGAAACGAGGGCATTTGTACAACGTTTTTTCATTCATTTATTATGGTCTCATTATACTTTTGTGGTAACTCAAAAATAATTATATATTGAATTTTCAGGATTGATAAGGGACAAAACCGGAAGCTACGATGTCTCCTTGTGCTCAGCGTCTGGTGTGTTCTTAGTGTCAGGTGTTTCATTTTGCATTTTGATGATTTATAGACGTAAGGTTTCCAAGAACGAAAGCCGAACTTCTGGTATTAACATTTCATAAGAATTTTAGGTTGACATAAAGAAACTATTAAATGGAAATGGATCAGGGTACAACTTAAATAAATAAAAAATAAAATGAATAGGTTATCTATTATATTGTAGTGATTGTTTCGACAGGGTTGGCTGCATATAAGATTACCCCCCCCCCAAAAAAAAAAAATCATTTCAATTTTACAAGTATTCAATTTTTGCAGCGTTTCATTTTTTTTCAAAATTAATGTTAAATCTGTATTTGTTATCAAAATGTTCAATTTCTGTATTGACTGAAGAACATACCATTGTTTAAACATTTGATTACAAAGGATTGATTGATTGATTGATTATTGTTTAACGTCTACTCAGCAATATTTCAGCTATATCAAGACGAGAACAAGTTTGTTGATAAATAATCACTTTGGGATATGGAAAGGGCCATGGGACGGGAAATTCTGACTGCCACTGGAAAAGTAGGGTGAAATCGTCAAGGGCGGGGAATTTAGCCTTGTAGCCGATCACATACGGACCACCCCAAAAAGAGCTTGCTACAAGGGTTCTTAAACGTGCAGGAAGCGTGGCATTTCTTCAAACACGTGGACCTGAGTTTACATCCCATCCGAAAGATGGGTTGTGTATTTATTAATCCCGCACAACCACGGAATGGGTCCTATTTCTATATCCCGGGACCCTCGGGGTCAGCCTCCGTTTAGGAGGGGTCACACCCCGCAAGCCGGAGATACTGGGTCTTATTTCTATATCCCGGGGTTCCCTCGGGGTCCTCTGTTAGGATGGCTCATACTCCAACCTCAGAGGATGCTGCGGGCCTATTCTTCAGCCGGGACCGCGCACGGCGGTGATTACAAAGGATGTTGGAACCTCTGTCTTAGTATCCTTCGTCATCAAAGCGGGTGATGAACACAATCAGCTCCCCTACATCTACTGGGACTTTAAATTTCATAATAACCCATACAAACAGGTCTTCCAGATGCACCACTAAACAGCCACATAAGATCAGAACTACTATGTTGAACGCAGTCATTGATAGCCTGAAAGTAACTTTGATAAATAGGAAATATGGAAACGGGGAATGTGTCAAAGAGACAACGACCCAAAGGGTAGTAATAACAACTCAAAGCCACCATAAGATCTTCAATGAACGGTGAGGAAACCCCACACCCAACGGCAGGTCGGAGTAAGCCCCTAAATAAAGAGTAATCAAGTTCAGCGAAATAAACATCAGTCTAGACTCCCATAGACATAAAGTTAAACAACTAGAAAACAGACAAGACACACAAATGCTTAATAAATTTCCTGACTTAGGACAGGCGCACACCTGCTGCGGCGGGGTTAAACTAGTTTTATTGGACCCAAACCTTCCCTCTATAGCCAATGTGATAAAAAAAAAAAATTCGTTACAATAGTAAAATTCAGTTGGTAACAGGGCTGAGTCAATTGTGAAAAAAGAATCTGAAAGAACTAAATATACAGACATAAACATGAAATCACAAGAGACTACTAGCAGTTAACTGACATGCCAGCTCCGGACTCATAACCAACTGACAAATTAAGTTATGTATCCTTAGTATACAGCTTCCACCAAGATCCCTTCCTGTGAGGAGTTTAGCATACTGATTTCATGTATATACCGCAATGCATAACCCGTTTCCATGCAATACTGATTTTAGAAATTTAGAATGTGTTTAGTTAAAATGCAAAGACCCTATGTTAATACCAAAGAAGGCCATACGTAATGTTTTGATAATATCCGTAATTATAACCCCTATGAATTAGACGATTGAAAGGTTTTATACGTTTGTTAGGCTAGTTTAAGTATTTTTACTCTTTACTCCATTACCGTAAAATAAGGGATGTGAAATGCCAGCCTTGATTAGATGTTTACAGGTTGCATTGTATTTATGAACTAAGTCTTTATATCAATGATAAAATTTAGTAAAGATTTTAACTAGTTTATGATAACGAAAATCCTGATGTAATAGTTTTTCAGTTATGAAAAGATTCCGTTCCTTAAAATCGCAAACTTTATTACATACTCGAGCAAGTTGAGCTAGGAAATCACCATATGATGGCGCTTATGGAACATCGCCATCCAGAAATGGATAATTAACTATGGGAAAAGAAAAATCGTCCCTT
Organism: Modiolus philippinarum; assembly: GCA_002080025.1. NCBI lineage: Eukaryota > Metazoa > Mollusca > Bivalvia > Mytilida > Modiolidae > Modiolus > Modiolus philippinarum. Next base: position 69,730 of record MJUU01006452.1, read on the forward strand.
TTATCATACATTTTAGTATCTAATTTACAATTCATTATATCGAAATTGATGTCTAAGAAAGGACAATGATGATTATTAGAATTGGCTTTATTCAAAGTAAGTTCTTTGGGGTAGATGTCCTTATAATACGTATAATACGTATTGAAGTCGTCATTATTTAAAGTTAAAATATCATCCAAATATCGGAAAGTGTTGTTAAACTTTTCAGTTAAATGCTGTTTGGATGGGTCTTTGCTATGTTGCTCATAAACTGAGATTCGTAGCAGTACAAAAAGAGGTCCGCTAGAAGTGGTGCACAATTGGTATCCATAGGAATTCCTATGTCCTGGCGATAGAGTTACCGAAACGAATGAATATATTGTCAAGTAAAAAATTCAAGGGCTGAAATCGTATCAAAACAAGTCCAGTTAATTGAGTTTTTTTGTTTTGTATTACTAAAATGTGTTTTAAAGGAATTAGAACATATATATTCACAATCGGATTTTTTGAATGCCCATGGAATTTTTCCTTTATAATATTATGAGATAATGTAGTATAGAGGGTAGAGAAATCAAAAATTTCAAGGGCCAATATAAGCATTTAATTTATCGAGAACTTCCGATGAATTTTTACACTTCAAAAATGATTGATACCACTGTTTTCATATACTTTGTTACAGAAATTTATAATCAGGTTTTTAATAGATGTCAAAGTATTAGTTAGTATGATAGAAACTTTAGTAGTAGAACAGTGACTAGCTGACAAAATGAATCTAGATTTATATGGCGTTTTGTGGCGTTTAGGAACCCAGCACATGGTTGGAACTGTTTTATTATCTTGTTTAGCCTACTCAAGTTTATTCCACGAGCGGCGTCAAGAAGATGTGGATTCTAAACAAAATTTAAAGATCACTTGAAACAGCTATCATCTAGCAGTAACACTCATTGCTAAAGTATACACACGTTTGATATTTCGACCCTTTTTATCTCATTGCCACACAATAAATTGAAAACAGTTATTTCTGAGTTGATACCTCAATGTTCCTGGACTACAAATGGAGAACGCAGATACACTTATTAAGAAAGACAAAACATATTTTGTAAAGATCCACAATAAATCAAACAAGAAGTACACGAAAAATGATGTTATCAAGGTGTTGAAGTTCTTTTTATAGTACTATTTTTTTTTTGTCGAATTTGGAGGCCGCATTTTTCAATAGTCAATAAGGATTGCTATGGACACTTACTGCGCGCCAGCTTAAGCTGCCCGGTTTTTTTTTTTTTTTTTTTTTTTTCCGTATGAGGTCATGATTTTACAAGACCAAGCACGAAAAAAAAAAAACGTTTAGCCAATTTCTTGAATTTCGATTCCGCTACATAAATGATGTACTTTCTATTAATAATCTAAAATTAAAGGAATATCCAAGCCAGATCTATCCCAATGAGGTTGAAATTAAGGAAACTTATGATACATTTATTTAAGCTTCGAACTTTTGATATACATTGAGTAGATAGACGTTTGAAATCATAGCCATCTATGGCTATGGAGTGTTCTTTTTTCACCCTATGATTTGTTACTGTCGAGCTTGTTTCATTAATTATTTTAATACAGCATAAAACTCCCAAGAGCTGATATCGCTTTTTTTACTTCCGTCCTTTCAGAAACCCTTTGGCCGTCACCATGCCATAATTGACAAATAGTATGTGTCTGTGTCTGAAATGAAAACGGACATTTTAGGCTAGATTTCATGTCTTCACAGATTTGACATAACCGGTTTTGACTCACTGAAAGTGTGACGGGTGCCGCTAGCAAAGCAGGACATACTTTTCCGGAGCATCTCGTGTCGCTCCCGGTTTTCATGAGAATTCACACTGTGAGTGATTTTGTTCTTAATGCTGTCTTTTTATTTTCATGCATTGTGGCTGTCTAACGTCCTTGTTATGTCTTGGTATTTTTCTCTTGCCGTTTTTGCCATGTCTTTTGACTTTGATTTTGGTGATAATCCCTTTCCTTGTTCCTTTGATTTTCTACGGTCGTTGTTTTTTTTTCTAGCACGTCAAGGGTAGCACAAAACAAAAATTAATAACTCAAATAAATTACAAGGAAATACAATCAATTGTGTACAATAAAGAAAAAAATGCCCTTCGAAACAAAGGTCAACAAATTCAAAAGAAAAATAAAGGTTACTAAAGATAACAATGAATGGGGTATGGGGGTAAATGCAAATGAGACAAAGTCTCTACAAATACATGGTTATAATAAGCAATGGAACAATGCTTTTGTTGTTGTTCTTCATCTTGAAGAAGATTCATTACAAAGCATTGTTATCAAGTAAATTCTGACGTGATACCGCGTCACTACAGACGATCCATGATTGTTTACTCAATCTGGGCATCTGTTACATAAGACATCGTCTGCGGAAAGTTTACAAAACGATAACTTAATGTGAAAAGTGAAGAGTTTGGGTTGGGAGGGTTTCTCATTTTGCGAAATATTTTAGAACGAAAAAACTACGATCTTACCCCTTTGGATGCTAAAACGGAATAGACCGTTTCCAGAAATTCCGAAGCGCTTTTTATAGTAAAGGCGAGAACTAACTATTAATGTAAAAAAAAACAGATATGTCAATGGGCGGTAACTGGAGAAGGCCTCCGATACCATTCCACAATAACAAATTTTATTGTAAACCTGAAAAGATGGCATTTTTGAATGGAACTTGATATGGATACAACAGGACTTAAATAAATAAAAAATAAAATGCTTACAAATTATATTATGGCGAAGGTTTTGTCAATATTTGCTGAATATAAGATTAAAAAACACAATACTTTCAATATAACAGTGTTCAATATGTGAATCGTATATTTTTTTTTACAAATGTTCAATCTCTGATTCATTTCAATTATTGTCAAAAAGTTCAATCTCAGTATGGACTGACGAACCATTGTGTCTATCATTTGTTTGCACGACCGTGCTTGTAACTATCACAATACACATTTTTTATATTTTAAATAAATTGCGAGAAAGTTTATTCAATTATGTGCAATGAAGAAAAGTTGACCCCGGAAAACAGAGGTCAACATATAAACATAAAATTAAAGTTCACCAAAGACCACTATGGTCCAGTAAATTTTGAATTGATGTTGCGTCACTGTCAACCGGATCTCGCATAGTATTAGTCATGATATGCGAGAACAGCGTCATTAATTGGAAGAGCGGCACCAGTTCCAAAAATATCATCAGAGTAGTCTGATTTCGGGGTAGACGGGTGTGGTCTTTAGGACCATGCATTGGATAGCCCCCTTGAAGGGTATTTCACAAAACTTCGTTTTCCGTGTTTGAGATGTGCACCCTGTCAGCACTCCACAAATATGGGCTAGTAAGTTTTATATCCGGGTAATAAATAAGGCCATTACCCCAACTTTGAAACTGTTTAGCGGTAGACTTAAATTGAGAGTCAAATACTCCTTTGCCTAATTAAGATATTAAGTTCAAATACTCTAAAATTTTTAAAATTAAAGTCCATGTACATTAATTTGAGAAATATGAAAATCAATGGACTGCAGCAACTTGGCACAATTAATTCAAGCAGTCCATTCATCTTGACATTAACTCAAAAAAGTTGGGACTGAATAGGAAATTCTTATGCTTTATTTTGCATAATAAATGATAAGATAAAAAGTCTTATTTTATGCATTTTTATGAGGAAGGGGTAGATCTAAGGTTTGGCTGGAAATTATGTCCTTTAAACTGATCCATATAATTACGATAATTAAGTACAATGCACTGGTTTATAATGACCATCTTTCAAATTTATTATATAAATGCATTACAATTTATATAATGATACTTATTAGATAAGAGCTCATTTTTTGGTAAACAATATTAGTATGACAGTTTGCATGTTTCTGAGATATAAATACCGGTAATTTTGACAAGAAATTAAGTTTTCTAGACTTTTCATTCACTTTGCACAAGGACTTTATAATGAGATTATACGTCCTTGCTTTGCATTAATGCACTAAACCTAAAATGCACATAACAAATATTAAAAATACAATACTATTTCGTATATCAAGATCAATTCCTGAAAGGTCTAATAATATGAGGAATGAGTATTTCGAGTATCGTAAACCAAAATGGAACAGTAATAATTTTGAAAAATGCTAAAAATATTAATATCTTGTTATAAATATTGCATAAAAAACTAAGCCAGTAAAATTTTATGGTCTACTTTCTAAAAATGTATTTACTAAAAGTACTGGTATGAGTCTGCAATCGAATTGCTAAGTGTAATTATATACTAGAATGACAATAATTAGTGAAACGACAAATAAAATAAGTGTTCACATATATCATGAAGTTTGCAATTGCACAAATAATACATGTATTTTGGACTTACAGAAATTAAATAAATAAATAAACATTGAAGCAAGGGAGGTAATTCATCTCAATTCAATTCAAATGTAGCTAGTTCAAGCTATCAAAAAATGTGTGAATCATTCCTATCCATAAACTTTAATCAGTAATGCATGCTCTTGAGTAAAATCAGCAGGTTACAGTGGTTATCTAAATTTTGTTCTGTTCAAAAAATAAAGTTGTTTTAGTTTAAAAACCATATCTTATGATTTTGAACATAAGTGATAACTGGTTTGCATATTGAAAAGAAATAACGGAGTCTCTACTGCTGTATTATCTGAACTGCAGAAAAGTTCACACTTTTCAGGAAGAGGAAAGAGTCTTAATTTCATCAAGAAAACCGTCTGATCTTGATGCTGATGTTCAAATATCTGTTCCACTCTGCCAAATCGATGACGACCTCTATAATGCATGCTAACAAAATAGTCATGTTAGCGAGATATTGGCATTTGGTGGTCTACAGTTGAGAAAAACGCCTGTCTACGTAATTGTGGATCATATCGATAACAACATTTTACATTTGTTACTACAGAAATAATGTCATACAAATAATAAAACTGGTCAACTTCAGTGCTGTAAATCGCATGCAATCTTGATGTTTCATCTGTTAATAACACAGATTTCTCTGAAAATGATGCAGTTGAAATAAAAACATGCAAAACAGTCTCGTGGTTGGAAGTAATTTTCCTAGATAAGCGACACAAATTAATCTTTCTGCTACAGTTTGGGATCTGACCACTTTGAATGTTGTTGGAGCTCCAATCATAAATCTGAAATAAGAAAACAAAAATCTAGATTTCAATTTCATTTTCAGTAAATATCAAATCTTAATTATGAACGTATAAACAATTAAAAAAATCGATTTATTACCATTATGCTTCTGAACGTATTTTTCCCTGCGAAATAGAAACCTTCAAATATCATATGTTTTCCACTGTTTTTTTGATTTTCTGATCTTTCACATATGCTTTAACACATATTCATGTAAAATGTAAAGAGATGAAATTGTTTGTTTGCAGAGATGATATAACACAATTGCACTGAGTGTGGAATCTGATTCTGTAATGATTTCAAGGAGATGTTAGAGAAAACAAATCGACCTTCCTTTACTGCTGATCCAAAATAATTGTAATCTTTGAGCGTTCTGTCAGCAACATGTTGGCCTATCTTCATGATGTCACCATAGTCAAGTCGGAAAACAGAAACGTATTTGATATCATGATTGAATTTCAAACAATCGGTAATTGAGAACAACATTCTCTCTACGGATTGTGGCATGTGATTATAGTTTTCAGCCATTGTAGGTGTTTCCTGTTGTCCCTTTTATTTCACGTATACGTTTCAATCTTACCACTTCTGCCCAACTTGACAATATGTACTTATTGAGGGAGATATTAACAAAGATCGATAAATATTAGTCTGCTTAAAAAAAAATTAAAAAAATCGAAGGGCAACACCTATTATTAATGTACGAGTCATCATACAAGACAAATCATGAATAAACGAATGGTTTATTTTTCCTTCCAAACCTTCAAAATTATTCAGAACTCGGAAGTAGGTGTTACGTTTATTCAAATAGTTATTTTGTATTGAATGACGAATCTTAAACATCTTATATATAAATATTTTCTCTCATAATATTCTTTAATGAATTTACTCCAAGTAATTTACGGAAAACACCAAGAAACACGGACATCACAAGAGTATGGCACAGAAGAGAAAAAATAGAGACATACCGACAGATTAAAAATACGGACCCAATGAATAAAAATCACGGGTGAGGTCATGAACAAATTTTTAAAGGCTCTAGTCACGGCTGTCAAGATAGATGTCAACAACTTAGAAATTGGTATGAAAAACATTTTGCGGATGCAGCGATGTACTGTTGTTTCAATTGGCATTTGTGTAATTTTGATACCCAGAGCAAAGGAGAGATCATTGTTTTCATCTTTTCAGAAATACCAAAAGGGAAGCTAGACAGATTCTTGATTCTGTAATACTTCCAACCAAGACAGAGTAGTAGCTGTGTAAATGAAATTCCCCTGTAAATTACCTATGCCTATTTTATTTTCTTTCTTGTTATTATATTTACAAGCAATATTGGTTTTAGTACGGGCCTTTTCTGCACGAAACACCTCACATTGTAAGAACGATTGTCTGGCTACATCAGCATTTTGAAAATGGATGATGCATTTATTTTATTGACCTTCGTTGTTGACTGATTCACTGTCTTAATCCAATCCGAAAGAGATTCACGCTTAATTCATTTTCTTGCGTAGTCCTCTACATCATCTATATGAAGTTTTAATTTTTGACAAATTGTTGTTTATGGAATTTTGCCCCTCTGCAAGGATAGGACGGAGAGTTGTGTTTTCAGTAATATTTAAGTTTCCCGTCATGACATGACCACATGACTTTAAAACTTGAGTTTGTCATTGGTAAGGTTGTGCAATACATGGT
>MJUU01006452.1:76949-99457 GCA_002080025.1 Modiolus philippinarum
CTAAAAATTTTAGCTTGATAGTACTTAAAAAGGGATATTTTTACCTTTATTTAATATAAAGTAGAATTAATCGGCAATTTTCAATATATTTGACGTTTTTAGAATGCAACTGAAAGACAAAACATCTTTAAAATGGCATGAAACGAATTATTTTTCCATTCTGATATTTTATCAATCAATCAGTATGAAATCTAACACAGAAACATCACCTTGGAATGTAAACAGACCAATCATCTCAAAGATTCAAAATATCTCTAGGAAGTACTTAAAAGAAAATTCAGAACATTAGATATACTCACCAGTATAATACGTGAAAGAATTGCATGTTTCCTGTGATACAGCGATGGAAACATTCAACATTCCCTACCACACGCACACGGTTCACACGATGAACGCACACGATTCACACGTTTAAGGCGAACTATTCGCAGGATGAATGATCCCAATCGTGCATCATGTACCGTGTACCGTGTCGGTTAAATAATCTTCATGAAACGAACTCGAAATAAATGAAAAATATGAGCGTGTAATAAAAGTCAACAGTCTTAAAATCTCACACTTTAAATAAAATGGTAATTTACAATGTGATACATATGGATAAAACCTTTGTTAATTTTGACAAAAGGAAATAGTCCGTATTCCATTTAAAACAGCACTTATGACATCAGTGTTGAAAACTTTTTCTCGGGAACTGTCTCAACTTTTGCCGTAACAAATTCTATCGGAATAGGGTCGGTAAAACCTTAAAATTGTGTAATTTTGTCAACAAGAGAAAAAAAAATAAATAAAATGAACATTGATAATGAAAAATAATTAAAATTAAATACAAAGTCCTGGTATATAGTAAAGAACGATGCTACAAAATCAGACACAAACACCTAAGAATAGAAACATTAATTACTTTTAAATTATATTTAGACAATACTGAAACTTTCTATAATCTAACCATAAATATATAAGAAAGGGCACATTTTCCCCATGTAATATTATACCGCTATCCGCAATACTAAAACTTCATATAATTCAACCATAAATATAAAAGAAAGGACACTTTTTCTCTACTTTATATCATACCAGTGTCCTCGATACTGAAACGTCTAATATTCTAACCATAGATATATCAGAAAGGGCATTTAATATTGGAGCGGAGTACGTAAAACTAAAACTTCATATAACTATAAATATCAAAGAAAGTGCACCTTTTCCCTATTTTATATAATACCTGTGTCCGCAGTACTAAAACTTCATAAATATAAAAATGGAACTATTTCTCTATCTATTTCACATTACACCGGTGTCAGCAATACTTAAACTTAATATAATTCAACCATGATTAAAAAAAGAAATTTCTTTTTTCTCTATTTTATATTACAAATGGGTGCTGACGCAACATTCCATCCAAGTGCACTCCAAAAGCGTTCCTCGCGTGCACTTCGTGTGCACTTGAAAGTGATTCCATGACAGCCTAGAGTGAACATGTAACCGCTTTCAAGTGCACTTGAAACGAAGATGCGATCGCGGGAGTGATTGCGAAGTGAACTTGAAGTGAACTTTGTGGCAGCTTTGGATTGCCCTTAACGATTGGTCAGTTGAATACACGTGGAATTAATATGACGAAATTAACTTTAAGCAAAAAGTATGAAAACTCGAAGACTTCATCCTCTTTTATATGTATTTTTGATAATAACTTGAAACCAAAATGACGTTATAAATTATAGCGTTCTTTTGTAGTATTTATACATTCCATGCTTACGTCACATTATACAAGCCGTCAAAAATCAGTATTGACAATGCATGGACGAGTTAACTGACCTGCGCAAACATGACCTCCGAAATTCCCACTCCAAAGAAATATCGTACGTTACGATTTAAATAACTGCTCAGAGACGTCACTATCTAATCAAATCATGTTAAACACACACCTCCGGATTTAGAAATAGAAAACAGTGAAACGTGTACTAAAGTTAACAAACATATGATCGATAAAAAATGCATTTGTTTTGTCGGATGTAGTTGATAGCAGGGAAAATATATAAATCTATTTATTTAATAATAAAGCACAGTACTCCCTTATGAGGAGTTGATGGCATGAATACCGTTACCTTTACTTGTAACTGATCTCCCAACGTCATATTGATAATATTTGTTTTTGGGTAACCAATTTTGTTTTCAACTTCTTGTGTGATTGCAGGTTTATTTCATTTTGTTAAATTTGTATTTGGCGAAGGACGTTTTTTAAATTTTGCATATATCTAAGAAGACCGAAAGACTAGGTCGAATTCTGCCTCTATGGTAAAAGTATTACCTATTTATCTTTTATCTTTTCTAGTTGAACTTTTATTTTTTAATTCTCGCTGTTGCCCTGGACTGGGCAACAGAAAAAAAATAATAAAAAATAAAAGTCCAAATAGAAAGAATAACCGATAAATATGTAATAATTTTACCATAGAGGCAGAAGAGTTCGGCCTAGGCCAGGGACTATCCATTGTATTCTATCCCTGTTGCGGCATATAATTAAGGGGACGACTCTTTTAATTTTCCTGGGGATGCTTGGGCGATTTTACCCAGAAAATTTATTTATTTTCATGAAAATCTCGAACAATTTATTTATTTTCACCAAATGTCACATTGAAATATTCATTTCCATTTGCAATTAAAAAAAATATTCTTCGAATTAAAATTAGATTTTTTATTATCATGGAAATTAGGATAAGAATATTTATTTTCACTGGCACCAAGATTAAATTATTTATTTACAAAATTGTCCAAGCCCTCCCTCTGAAAATCAAATGGTCATCCCTTTAACTTGTAGACTGAACATAATTCATGTTGCTGTAATTACCGCTTATATTTCTCGCATTTTGCGTTCACGTACATTTGAAGGCACGAATTCAGGATGCTTTCTGTGTCTGTTTAGATCTATTGCTACATTTAAAAAAATGCACGAATCCTATAAATTAATCCATTTTGATACGTAAATATAGCTTTTTTCTATTCTCGCGATACCAAATTTATACATCTTTTGTCAAAAATGACCTCAAAAGTAGGAGATATTATATGTTGGTGCTTATTTCAATTGTCGCGATACATCTGTATGTATTTTCCCAAAATTACCTTATAAGATTGAAATATTTTACATTTAAGTTTTTTTGGCATTCTCGGGATACCAAATTTATACACCTTTTGTCAAAAATGACCTCAAAAGTGGGAGCTATTATATGCTGGTGCTTATTTCAATTGTCGCAACAAAACATTTATATGTATTTTTCCAAAAATTACCTTATAAGATTGAAATACTTTACATTTTAACTTTTTTCCATTCTCGCGATACCAAATTAATACATTTTTGGTCAAAAATGACATCAAAAGTGGGAGATATTATATGTCGGTGCTTATTTCAATTGTCCCGACACAATATTTATATGTATTTTTCCAAAAATTACCTTATAAGATTGAAATATTTTGCATTTTAGCTTCTTTCCTTTCTCGTGATATGAAATTTATACATCTTTGGTCAAAAATGACCTCAATTGTGGGATATATTATATGCTGGTGCTTATTTCAATTCTCGCGACACAACATTTATATGTATCTTTCCCAAAATTACCTTATAAGATTGAAATATTTTGCATTTTAGCTTTTCTCCTTTCTTGCGATACCAAATTTATACAACTTAAAGTGGGAACCATTAAAAATTGCACCCGGGGAAACGGAAAAGGTGATCTCTTTAAGAGTTCTTGTAAAATATTCCCCGTCTTCGAAACAGGAATTAAAGAGGCAAAAATACGGCAAACAGTGTTTTGAATAGGGTCGGTGATTATAATGCAATGAGAATATATGCTGCAATAGTCCATTCTCAAACAGATGAACTGAATTAGTCTCTAAATTTATACACAGTCGATCAAATTATGAAGTTATGAACTTTCAACTTAATTGGCTGACTGGAATACACGTTGTTATAATTCTACACGTTTGTTTTCAATTTTATAGCCGGAAAATATTATCCGATCGATGCAAAATTTAATTTAATGTATTTGCATCTGTTTCTCATTTACTTATTCATGTAATCCAAATAGAACGCGCAACACGGAAATATATTTTATTTCCTCAGCTATCGCGTCAACCGCGATCTAATTTAGAAATTCGTAGTGATCCTCGCGACAGCTTTCAAGTGCACTTTAAGTTCATAAGTGAAGCTACCTATTCCAAAAAAGTGAACTTCGCGACAGCCAAGAGAACGCGAAGTGCACTTGAAAAGTAAACTTCAAGTTCACCTCAAGTGCACTTTTTGGAACGTTGCATCTGCAACAATCTGTATATCAGGGTCCGCAATACTAAAATTTTATATGATTTAACCAAAACTATAAAGCAAAGGGTGCTTGTTATTCATTTTATATTATACCGTTGTCCGCAAATACTAAGACTTCTATAACCATATATAAAACGAAGGGCATTTTTTTTTCATTTTATATTATAATAGTATCTGCAATACAAAAACTTTATATGATGTAACCATAAATAGAAAAGAAAAGGTACTTTTGATTTTTTTATATTATACTGGTGTCCGCAATACTAAAACGTTATATAATATAACCATTAATATTAAAGAAAGGGCACTTTTCTCTATTTTACATTATATCAGTGTCCGCAATACTAAATCTTCATACAATTTAACCATTAATATAAAAGAAAGGGCATTTTTTTCTTTTTTTATATTATACCGGTGTCCACAATACTAAAATGCCGTATAATTTAACCATGAATATAAACAAAGGTCACATTTCATTCATTTTATATTATAGCGGTATCCACAATACTAAAACTTGATATAATGTAACAATAAATATTACAGAAAGGACACATTTAGATCATATTGGTTATTTGTTCTCTATCAGTTTTTAAACATCTTTGAGTTGATGGTCTTCCAAACGTTTTGATTTTATCTGCACTGAAGAGACATAAGTTGTCGAAATACGCATATGCAGAAAGTAAATTCACAGTAACTTCGGTATTTAGTTATTTCTCATTTTGTTACATTATACCGGTGTCCGTAATACTAACTCTTCAAATAATTTAACCATAAATATAAATGAAAGGGCACTTTTTCTTCTTTTTATATTATACCGGTATCTATAATACTAAAAGTTCATATAAATTAACCATAAATATAAAAGAAAAGGCACTTTTCTCTATTTTATATTTTACCTTTGTCCGCAATACTAAAACTTCATATGATTTAACCATTAATATAAAAGACTGGATACTTTTCTCTATTTTATATACCGTTGTCCTCAATACTAAAACTTTATATGATTAAACCGTAAATATCAAAGAAAGGGCCCTTTTCCTCTATATAATATTATACCGGTGTCCGCAATGCTAAAACTTCATATCATTTAACCATAAATATAACACAAAGGACACCTTTACTCTATTTCATACTATATCGACGTCCGCAATACTAAAACTTCATATAATGTAACCAGTTCAGTAATTGTGCCATTCGCTATAAAAAAAAAATAAAAATAGAAGAACTAGTACAAATAGTGTTTGGATGAAAAAAAAAGAAAAAAAAAGAAATAAAAAAAATTATAAAAAAAACACATGGGGAAAATCAAAGGCTTTAGATCAGACCAACATATTAAAAAAAAACAACCTTCCTATCAAATTTCATTCATGTGGAAATCTAACTTTGTGTCAACTTTCATGAGCTTCTAATCTTGCATCACTAAGTAATTGAGTGAACTTTTTTTCAATGGTTGGAATAATAATTAAAAAAGAATACTAATAAGAAATGGATGAAAAACAATATGTCGTCCCTACTACGTCTGGGGCAACATTATAAGAAAACAAAGGGCATGGTAGGATAAGGTCCGTTTTTGGCCCCCTCCTATATCAAGTTCTTTTTCATAATATCATTAGTCATAATGACGTTACTTTGAAAAATGTACTTTTTTGTTGTTGACATGAAGGTTTGGTTGAATAACAACCATTCTTAAAATAACATGAAATATCACGAAAATGTGCTGTATTTGAATTCTCTTGCCTTACAAAATGTTCTTTATACTGTTTGAAATAACTTACATAAGAGCATGAAATTGCTTATTGAATTCAGTGAATATTTCAGTCAGTAATAGAGACCTAGCAAAGAGAAAAACTGCTTAGGAACCAGGGAACATGTCGATTTTCGAAATATTTTTTTCATGAAACAGATATACAAGTCAGCAGTAGTTGTACAATGTTGTATACACGTTTTTCGACATTGATTCATATTTCCGTATTCAATACAACTAAAAATAATGTTTCTTAGCAACCATCATACCCCCTTATTTGCAGTTGATGTGAAGTGTATTCAGTAGTGATTTTGGCTCCTTTTCAAATGTGTGAAATTTTATAACCAAAAAAATGAATTATTAAATTACTTTTAAATATAATTTTTTTTTTCTATTATAAATCATAGCTGTTGGTCATTGCTTTGAACTTATGTTTCCTAGCAACAATTATACAAAATGATTCGAAATATCACTGAAATGTGATGTGTTTCGTATTATTTTATTTCAGTTTTTTTTTCATTTTTGCATTAATTCTGGAATAGAAAATAACGTAACAACGAAAATTACTGCTTCGCAAGCATAGAAAATGTTTCCAACCTGATCAATTTGTTGTTGCATTTTTAGACTAAATGTCTTAAACACCATGACTACTAATTGGATGACTAACGGATGACTGTATGTTCTTTTTTCTGCAAAGTTAAGATATACATATTCTGAAACCAGCATGAAAATTCAGGTCTTGTTGTTTTACCCATGCCTGTCTGTTTGTATTTTTATCAGCGTAACTATCAACTCAAAGATGATTAAACTGATATAGAAAAAATGTTTATCTCACAACAGTCTGAACATTATGAGTATCATATTCGATCATGCTGAAAATAAAGGTCAAAGTGACCTTATTTTGCCTAGATGCTTGACCAATAACCAGAGATGTATAATGATGCATTCAGTAGTTAGATGATCCTACCATGTTTAAGTATAATCTGGTACGTAAATATGAACATCTCAAATGTCTCATATGGTTTCAGGACCAAAAGATAAAAAAGTTATAGCTCCCACAAGCAAACACTCAAAACCGTTATTTGACCCCACCAATCACAAACCTTCACATGAGGAAATGCCTATGTGCACAATATCTTAGTCCAGTTCGAAAGATTTAATTTAAAATCATTGCAAACACTTTAAATTGCAGTTATTTGACAGAAAAGTAAAAGGTCAATGCCTCATTAAAGTCACAATGGTATGTGACACATCTTCACATGAAGCCAGATCCACACGCCAAATATCGTAAGATAAAATAAACTGACCCATACCAGCAAAATAAGCGGTTATTTGACCTCTTTCAGTCGAAGATAACACAAAGGTCACTATGGCCACTTTGATACGTGACAGATAACATAATGAAAAACCAATATTTCAAGTATCTTAAGTCTTTAAAAAGATAAAAAAGTAATGACCCGACCCGACATGAGAAGAATTGAATAATGGTTGTTTGGTCATTGTGATATACGACGCATCTTCTTATGATGATAGACCAACATGCCAAATAACTTAAATCTTACAGACTTTTGACAAGGATTGAAAATACATCTTATATTAATTATTCAGTCTTGGACATAAGTACCCCATATGAACTTATACTTAGGATTTGGTCATGATCAACAGGAGGCTTGTGAACATCACTTAAATTCATATACCATATTCTAATACCAGTTCTAATTCTAATGGTAATATACAACATGTAGCCAATAATGACAATGCTAATATGTATCAGACAAATAAAATCATTTCACCTGCAAAACAATTAGGAGCATAAGTATTCAATAATAATAAACACAATAAAGGGGCAAAGAAGTTTATCATTTAAAATATCCTGTTGACAATAGTAATGATGAATATTTGCCTTTATCCATAACAAGAGACAATTACAACCGCCCTCAACTTGTTTTTAAAGAAAATGAAAGATCTAAGAAAATTAAGTCAATTGGGCAGCGGTGAAATTCTGTTTTCAGTTTTCTTGCTGCTTTATTGTCAAAAGTATAAAAATACTTTTGAATATTAAATGGAAACTGAACGAGACATTGCAAAATGAATTGGTCAATAGTTGAAATGTGACAAAAGTTAATGTTAACGCAGGGTCAATTGGCAAAAGTGCATCAAGAGCAATGGTTAAAATCAATGAACAAGAACACACTTCATATAATCAGAAAGGGCACTTTTTGTCCATTTAATACTATAGCGAAGTACGCAAAACTTACACTTTGTATAACCATAAATATCAAAGAAAGGGCACTTTTTCTCTATAATATATAAAACCTGTTTCCGCAATACTAAAACTTCATATAAATTAACCATAACTATAAAAAGGCACTATTTTTCTATTTCACATTACACCGGTGTCAGCAATACTAAAACATAAAATTCAACCATAAATAAAAAAGAAATTGCACTTTTTCTCTATTTTATATTATATTAGTGTCCGCGATACTAAAACTTATATGATTTAACCATAAATATAATAGAAAGGGGACTTTTTCCTCTGTTTTATAATATACCGATGTCCGCAATGGTAAAACTTCATATGATTTAACCATTAATAGATTTTATTCATTTTATTATATACCAGTGTCTGCAATACAAAAACATTATATAATGTATCAATAAATAGAAAAGAAAAGGTACTTTTTCACTTTTTTATATTATACTGGAGGCCAGAATACTAAAACGTCATATAATATAACCATAAATATTAAAGAAAGGGCACTTTTTTCTCTTTTTTATATTTTACCTCAAGTGCACTTTTTGGAACGTTGCGTCTGCAACAATCTGTATATCAGTGTCCGCAATGGTTAAACTTCAAATAATTTTACCATAAATGTAAAACAAAGGACACTTTTTATTCATTTTTTTTTATACCGGTGTCCGCAATACTAAAACTTTATATAATTTAACCATAAATATAAAATAAATGCATTTTTTATTCATTTTATATTATACCAGTGTCTGCAATACTTAAACTTTATATAATGTAACCATAAATAGAAAAGAAAAGACACGTTTTGTCTTTTCCATTTTATACTGATGTCCGCAATACTAAAACGTCATATACTATAACCATAAATATTAAAGAAAGGGCACTTTTTCTCTTTTTCACATTATACCAGTGTCCGCAATATTAAATCTTCATATAATTTAACCATAAATATAAAAGAAAGAGCACTTTTTGCCTTTTTTATATTATACCGGTGTTCGCAATAATAAATGTTTGTATAATTTAACAATAAATATAAAAGAAAGGACACTTTTTTTCTATTTTATATACCAGTGTCCTCAATACTGAAACTTCATACCAAAAGACTTAAATAGAAAAGCCAAAATTCAATTTAAAATTATATTTACAAAGAAGTTTGGATATGAAACGCACTATTTATAAGAGCATTTCATGGATAGCCGAATTTCTTTAAAAAGTCAAAGTGTCTGTAAAAAAATTAAGGAACTATTTTTATCAATTTATGATATGTACATAAGTTAAGAGTCAGACAAAGTTTTTGGTCGTTGAAAACAAGAAATATAAAGGTCTAGCGGAATACCGCTATTGAGATGAGGACATTAACTATAGGGAAAGAATAATCATCCATTTTATCATAAACTTTTTTCTTTAATTTTCCTTGATTTATTGATATATCAAGATCAAGAAAAGGAGTATGCTGCTATTTATTTGAATTACGTCTGTAAATTTAAAAAAAAATAAGGATGATTTGAAGCCAAACTATCGTCCAAATGTATATGTGTACTGTAAAAATTATATGTTGTTCATCAGAACCTTTTTTGAATTTTTGCCATTAATATTGCCTTGTAGCAATAAAGAAAGATATCTGCAATGAGAGGTGTACAGTTGGTACCCTTATGAATACCAATTATTTCCGATAGACTGTATCACCAAAACGAACAAAAATATAATCAAGAAGAAAATTTAATACTGAATTCATATTCTGACAAGTTCAGTTTCTACATTTGTCATGTTTTTCGTCACTGAAAAATGATCTAAAGGTATTGCAACAAATGTACATCCTGAATTTTAAAGGACCATGTGATCAAATACGAAAATTTCAGTTTGATAAGATGTAAATGAGCTTGACTGAAAGACGGAAGGTTTTGAAGTTGAGAACTGTGTATGAAAAAAAACAGAGATCGTCATTTATGCAAAATAACTGCCCAACATACTATTGGTTCAAGCCAAGTGAGCAGAAATCAAGCAGTTGATTTAGACAATGCTTGATGTTTTTTACACATTGAATTTATTAAAACAACGTTTTTAGGCAAGGAGTTTGATATTTTCATCAAAAGAAAATTAGTTTTCCCCCTTTTTTAGTCCCTTGAATAATCTATATGATTTCCATTAACATTTTCTGTCTTAAACTTTTGTGCTGTACAGATACCCATAATTTGATTTCAGGCATGGGTTAGTGAAACAAAATGAATAACATTTTTTAAAGATCTATTCTAATGAAATAGTAACTTAAGTTGTAAAACAGTTTTGTGAATGAAGATTTCGATGCAGCTTTAATGAAATTGATAGCACTGATATATATGTAAATACATATATTAGCTTTACATATGAAAAAGAAAGGATATGGAGTAAAGAGGAGACAACTTCCCATCTCCAGGTTTAAATGACCCAAAACAAAACATCTAGGGATCACCGAACACTCTTCAACACACGAAAGAACCTCACACCCTAAATGACCCATAAAGTAAAAAAAGTGAATAAATCAATGGAAACAATGATTCTGACAGCTATATTTATTTGAACCTAAATATTTTTCATACACAATGACTAATATATTCCATAAACTGGATACAAATGTTATTTATTTATTTATTTACAAAATTAAATCATTTTTCTTTATCATTTAACTTTTGAATCACATTTTTACCATCAACGTAGATTTGTATAATATTGCTCTCATTTCCTAAAAATATAAAATTATGTATATAGCATTATATCATAAACAAGTTAAACAAACTATTGATGCTTAAATATAAAATAATTATATAAATCTAATTTTCAGCTGTTGTGGTGAAATCAACATAAAGAACAAAATGTGACTTAAGGATGACAATCAAAAATGAAAGCGCTGTTCCTTTTGTTTATTCCTATATTCATATGGATTTTGTCCCATGTATATTAACTGAGTTTCCCTTTATTTATTTTTTCGTGATTTTCTTTGCCTAAGTTTTTTGTCCGTTGCCATTTAACTATTTTTTCACATTCTTCAGTAGTATTTTATGTTTTTTTTAAGAATAAATTACACCATTCTGTAGCATCAAGTGGGAAATAAAGGCGAAAACCTCACGGATACCACTTAACGTTGACCATGTAACACAAATGTAAATAATTGAACGTGCACATTCGGTATAAAAAACTTATTATGATTCTCTTTGGTCCAATGTCAGACAATATGCAATTATGTTCCGGCTCCATCAAAGAGATATGAAACTTCTGGATAATCATCATATAGCCATTTTACTGAGTCTAATTCAAATTGATGGTCAAGTATTTTCAGAAGATGAAATTTCAATGCGTTATTGTTGATTTTAGACATATAACAATCTTTCCGCACATTGAAAAAGCTATGGACCTACATGATAAGGTCATGACTAGGTTTGATGCAATATAATCCAACGTATACTATATTTGTTGTTATCGGTAATCCTAGGTGAGGTACTGACCTCCTGGAAATATTTATAGAAGGATTTTAAGGACAATCGTAATAATTATGAGAAAGAAAGGAAATGGGGTAAATGTCAAGGAGAAAACATCCCCTATCCAGGTCAAAACGACCAAAAACAAAACATCTAGGGGTCACCATATGGTCTTCAACACAGTGAGAACCTCACACCATATAGTAAGCCCTAAATAGCCCCAAAACGGTAAAAAAGTGAAGAAATCAATGGAAACAAACCACATCCAATAACCCAAATATCAAGAAACTAAAATTTTATAAGAAGACAAGGACAAGCCAATGACCAACATATTCCTGACTTGGGACAGGCGCAAAAATTGCGGTGGGGTTGTTGTTTTAATAGTACAAACAGTTCCACAAAAGATCCGTGAATACCTTTTTTCAAATGTATAGTATATGTTCTTCACTAAAAGTCATCTTTGAATTTGGTACTACTCCATTTTAGAGAGACTATATAAAGAATCGTGTGACAAAGCTTGGATCTTATAGGAATAGTAGTTTCATAGATCAGTATTTCAAGTGCTTTCTGCATGTCCAAATAGGAAAATATATACCACACTGTTGGCGAGTTTTTGAAAGTACAAACTGTTGATACCTTTGTATGTCGACAATAAAAAGGACTTTTGAGACAAAGTATGGGTCTACCTGAACTAGTAGATACAGAAATGATTTTTAATGGGTTTTCATGAAGTAAAATACAGCATTCAGTTCAATTTTGGTCCATTGGTAAATTATATTTCCCGCTCGTGGCAATCTTGGAAAGGTAATGACCGAGAATAATTGTTTTGTTCTGTTTTGATTAGCACTTTTAGAGACAAATTTCGAATGCGTTGTCCTAAGGGTTTATTGTTTAATTAAGTTCTCTGTATCAACCAATGCCAGACATAACTTTTATAATGGACTAAGTTTGCTTCTAATCGGAATTATTGCTTTAGAAATCGTTGCATGAAAAATTTACGACAAGCGACAACAAAAAGCGAAAGTTCAATTGAGTAAAATCAGAAGACTTTTTCGCGTCCGATGATGTTTTTGCTATTTTTTTTTTGTCTGCATCAAATAAGCTTGGACTCGCGACGACTGATTTTTTTCGATATTTTGTACTCTCCAAGAGATCACTAGAATTATTTGGTTTACAGCATTGGATAGGTAAAGTCTTATTATTAAGTTTAGCACTTACCAAGATATATGAATTTTTGAAAGATATCATGTAATGTATCTTCATTAAATATATCCATTTGGGAGTTTTCATTGGTTGCATCAACCACTAATGCATCAAATCTTTTCCCAGCAACAAAATTTCCAACCAAGTCTCCCAAACCAAGTGCTTAAATATAAAGAAAAGTAGAGGCGATTTCCTTCATACATAATTCATTTTTATACTGTATAACGATATATAAGATATTGCAATGCAATAATCAAGGAACAGGTACATTAAGATATTGCAAGTTTTTTGGTTCTGCGGTTTTACTGTAAACGTGGAAATTTTCGCGTGGGGTAATTTTTGCCTATTTTGCAATTGGTATATTTACGCGAATATAACTCCCACGCGAATACTTTTAATAACAAACGTTTAACTATCAAAATTTGAAGATCAGCATATATCATTACCACGCGAAAGGTTGTGGTATGACACTTCGNNGTTTACAGTAATTATATAAAAAAATGACGTCCCTTATTTTAATGTTGCCGTTTCTAATTATGTTACTGTAAAAAAAAATCCTGTGTACCTTATGCTTATCGTGATAACAGGATGGCAAACACACATGAAAATATTAAGGTAGAGTGTCACTTTTGCACTGCGTAATCTAATCGTGCATTAGAAAAATAATGAGTCGGATACGGGGTATGGTAGATTTTCTGGCCGGAAATGCTATTTGACGGTTTTTCATCTGTGAATTCATAATTGAATGACAGATGTGAAACGTCATATTTCGTTTACTCTGCCGCAAAGTAACCCCCTTTTCCCGTTAATAATATCTATTCATGAATCTTTGTAAAATGTTTCCAATAAAAACATAATGACATATACATTTGTTAATGTAACCGATAAATTACACAATCAACAATCTGTTTACAAAAACACATCAAATCCTCATAGATTACAGTACTTGTAGGATAAAACATAACCATTTTATGGTGTATGGTGTATGGTGTAATGGTGTATGGTTCAATGGTGCATAGTGTATGGTTCAATGGTTCATGGTGTATGGTGTAATGGTGTATGGTGTTGCAACGTGAACCATACACAATACACTATGAACCATACACCATGCACTATGAACCATACACTATACACTATGAACCATACACCATACACTATGAACCATGCACCATAACCCATACTCCGTACTCGGTAACTGTGGAGCATACACCATACACGATCGAGCGACACGATGTGAACGAGAGACAACAAACTGCATGGCGACTCGATCGGGACTGACGCAATCGAAGTTAATTTATTGATATTAAATACATTTCTAAAAATATGTTTAGTTTATAAAGCAATTATAAAGAAAATTAATCGTGCTTTTTATACGTCAGCAGGTGGCTATTTTCTACAACCATAAATAATATAAATAATAACTTCTAATAAAAAAACAGAAAAAAACGCCCAAAACATGTAGTGACAATAAACACTTATCTTTTTTTAAATAAAACCGAAGATGTGTACATAAAACCGCAAAAACATATTCTTTTTTAATTTATATTTTAACGTATTTATGAATTTTCCGCCGAAAGCCGATGGAAATTATGTTCTTGAAGATCGCAATTGTGCATGACACATATTTTTCAAATAATTTTGCAAAAAACTTGACAAAAGTAATATTTTTTCAACAATTTTACAATCCCGAAAACTTGGGAGAAAATATTATGGTATGACGTATTAATGTCCTAGTACGCTAAAGGATATTTTGAGCGATTTTCCCTTTGGTATAATGTTCCCTAAAACACGCAACAAATTTATATACTAACAAACTCTCATATTTAGTATGATTTGCTATAAATGTTAACTAAAACTTACAAATTTACTGACATTGTGCAACAATAGGGATTTCGATAATATGCGATATGATGTAAATGTCATCTAATACTCAAATTTGGCATAAATTTACCTAAAACATGCAACAATGGGGATATCGATAGTATGCGATATGGTGTAAATGCCATTTACTACTCAAATTTGGCACAAATGTACTGAAAATATGCAACAATAGGGATATCGACAGTATGCGATATGATGAACATGCCATCTAGTACTCAAAATTGGTACAAATTTACTGAAAATATACAACAATAGGGATAAAGACAGTATGCGATATGAAGTAAATATCATATATACTACTCAAATTGTGTACAAATATACTGTTAACATGCAACAATAGGGATATGGATAGTATGCCATATTATGTAAATACCATCTAGTACTCAAATTTGATGCAAATATACTGAAAACATGCGACAATAGGGATATTGGTAGTATGCGATGTGGTATTAATGCCATCTAATACTTAAATTTGGCACAAATTGACTGAAAATATGCAATAATAGGGATATTGATAGTATGTGATATGGTGTAAATGCCATTTAGTACGCAAATCTGGTGCAAATATACTGAACACACGCAACAATAGGGATATCGATAGTATGCGATATGATGTACCTGCCATCTAATACTCAAATTTGGTACAAATTTACTGAAAATATGCAACAATAGGGATATCGATAGTATGCGATATGATGTAAATGTTATCTGATACTGAAATTTGGTACAAATATACTGAAAACATGCAACAATAGGGAAATCGATAGTATGGGATATGGTGTAAATGCCATCTAATACTCAAATTTGGCATAAATTTACTGAAATCATGGAACAATAGGGATATCGATAGTATGCTTATTATGTAAATTCCCGTACGAAAATATAAGGCTGATTCCGCCTAGACCTTAGACTGATTCCAGGCGTGATCCGCCTTAATCTAGGCTGCCTTTAGACGTACATCGATTTTTTCTTAAATCCGTCTATGGTGTAAGGCGGATTCCGCCTATCTTCATAAACTGACTTTAAAGTGTAAGGCGTACCTTAACCATATTTTCGGACATAGAAATAATTTTAGACGTACTTTTCTACATAGACTTATTTCTTAGGCTGATTTTCAAAGATAGAATATTCTCTAAGGCTGATTTTTGAACTTAGAAATTATTTCTAGACGTACTTTTTTGTCATAGAATTGTTTTTAAGTCGGTTTTTGAAGATAGATTTTTTTCTTAGGTTGATTTTCGAACTTAGAAATATTTTCGACAAACTGTTAAAATTTAAGATTTGTTTTACTCATGACAGTGTTCTATTAAATATTCTCACTGTAAATGATTCTTTCATTGGAAAAAGTTTTCCTTCATATTATTTATAATTCTGTATGTTTTTACAATTTCACTACTGCAGACTGTTATACCTTACCCATCCCCCTTTTTGCATTTTTTTTATTGATCACTCAAAGAATTCAAAGTTAATAATAAGTCTAAAATAAGAAGAAAATACACAAATGTTGAAAATAAACCATCAGACAAAAGATCTGTACTTATTTCTTGGACGTACTTGGTTGTCTTCTTATTTACACAGTGAGATTGACATTGAAAAACACCTGCATCTTTGGTAACTACAAAATAAGACACCAGTGTAACTGAACCGTATCTTTCTAGAAGAATATAAAACATATGTCACAGCAGCAAACCGTTTTAATTTATTGAGAAACATTATCACAGCACAACCTCTCAACTATGTGTCTTTGTCAGAACTTAAAGTAATTTGAGGAGAATAAAGAGCCTGTGAAAACTAGTCCTTTACCATTTGTCTCAAGTAAATGATTGATTAATTGCATTGAGATCTTGATTGTTTACAAAAAAAAACAGTTTTAACAGGAAAATCCCATGGTTATTTATAACTCGATGTTACACCCAAATGTCTGAGAAGTCGATGATTATGATTGGTCAATTACAGTGTAGTATCCAATCAGCATCAACATTACACTGCAATATTCAGGCGCAAATTTTGAAAGAAAATTACATATGCTGGCAGCTCATAATAAAATTGTAGTTTTTAGATGGATAATCAATTAAAATAGCCTTTTTGATGCACACAACATCTTTTAAAAAAAAAGATCGATATGGTACTGAACACAATAAGGTAAGAAATAGGCCTAATATAAAGTTTTTACATCTCCTAAACCACAGCTGCTTACCGAAATATTTTCAAATGTGACAAGACTTTTTATATTTATTATCCAAGCCCTGAGATTGATGACGTCGGGGGGGGGGGCGCATATTAAGTAAGTGTACCTATGATGTAGGCTTGTCCATGAAAACAATTATTATTCACTGCAAAAAATACTGATATTCTAAAACTACCCCCAAATAGTTCTTTTCAAACCATCCCCCAAAAAAGTTTCTTAACTGGATGACGCTAGAAAATATATATGAGCCCCCTCCCCCCAAAAAATACCTGTGGCATCTTTATATGTTAACTGAAATTACATTGACACAATTCTTTTTTCTTATATTTATTAACTCGACCTAAATTGTCCATTGTAGATGATACCAAGTATATCATAAGATATTTTTATCTTCATTTTTTCTAAACCAAACTTCTAAAACCAAAAAGCATATAGGCTTGTTTGGGAAATCAATCATGATCATGCACTGTTTAAGATCATTTTTATGGTTGAGTGTTAGTCTCTGAGGGTATTCACCAACCGAGTTAAGCCAGTACTTCGCTGCTAGCCAGAAAACCGATTTTATTAGAAAACGTGCAATATATCTAAATTGAAGAAAATTTTGTTAAAACCTAATGAGTATCTCCTTCTTGCATAGCTCTGTCCTTAATCTGATTTAGTCTTTCCTTTTAAGCCTTTTAAGATCCTACTGAAGAGACATAGGACCATCTTGTTAGGTCCATATATATATTTTGTGTACAGCCGTGGTGGATCGCCAGTACACTTGATTCAGAACATTTTGTATGTGCGCGCAGAAACGGCTTATGCTGCCTTCGCCTGTCTCCAGACTCAGGCGAGAGTGAATAGTTTTCAATTCAAGATGGCAGAAAGAGTGCAATTGATAAAAAATAAAGGTTACAAATTTTGAAAAACAACCATAAAATGAAAAATGATGTTTAAATGTTCAATTTATCTTCATATGTCGAAGATACTGAAGAGAAATTTAAAATATTATTGTTAATCCAAAATTTGCACGGACGCTTGCCTCTGGTGAAAGGCGAAAGTAACAAGTAGGGCCAAACTTGTTTGAGCAATGCACCTTGATATTATCAATAAATTATCAATGACATGGTGTATTTTATGGATTTTAACCACTTAAAAACAAACACTGGTATCATTGGAACACATTACTGTTGTTTTATATTATCTCATCTTCCTCGGCAGCACACACACAGTTTTCACTACAATAAACGCAAGTACAGCGACAGCTGGTACTGCTGTAGCCATTTTGAATGATAGCCGGTTTACTATTTTGGAGGCCCTCCGCTGTAGGTGCAAAACAAGTTGTTTTATACATGTAAATTGTGAAAAAGCGCATATGCAGAAACTAAATTCACAGTAACTTCAATATTTTGTTGTTTCTTGGTTGGCAACATTGTATTATAACAATAAATCGCATTGTATAGTGAATGGGACAGAATTTAATTTTTCAAATATAACTTTTTACATACTAGTCCGATTTGGGATATGTAAATACCTATAAACCTAATGAGATATTCATATTTTTCTACCAATTTACTTAAATCTGAATTTCCTCTGAGTATTTTGAAATTGTGAAAAATTTGGATGCTATACAAATATATCAATTAGAACAGATAAAAATAATCCAGTATCAGATTCTGTATGTGAACCTGTATGTGTTATTTGTAAGCGATTGCCACATGCGAAAAACCATTGGTGGGACAAAAGAATTTTATCAGTGATTGCCACATTGGAGATTGTTTTGTTGCAGTCGGACTAAATAATTGGGGATTATTGGAATTATGAATTTTAGATCCAAAATAGGAGTACTTGGAAACAGTGCCAAATTGGCTTAGGCTAAATCAGCCTAGATTAAAATCTTTAACTGGATTCCGCCTAGATTTAAGAACAGTAAAGTAACCTGATTCTGTTTACTAGGCGGATTCCACTACGCAGATTCAGCCTGGTATATGGCTCGAAATATTTAAATGAGCATAGGCGGATTTTACTAGGCGGATTCAGCCTAGTATAACTAGGCTGATTATGCCTATTTTTTACTAGGCTGAATCCGCCTACTGTAGGCGGAATCCGCCTAATCTCATTTAAATATTTCGAGCCATATACCAGGCGGATTCCGCCTAGGGCTCTCATATATTGCTAATGTACTAAGCTTAGACGGAATCAGGTTATTTAGGGGGAATCTGGTTAGTAGAATGCACCTTAAGTCAGGGCGAGTTTTTTCGTACAGGTACCAAGTTGTACTCAAATTTGATACAAATATACTGAAAATATGCAACAATAGGGATATCAATATTATGCGATATGATGTAAATGCCATCTAGTACTCAAATTTTGTACAAATATACTGCAAACATGCATCAATAGGGATATCGATAGTTTGCGATATGGTATAAATGCCATCTACTATTCAAATTTGGTACAAATTTACTGAAAATATGCAACAATAGGGATATCGACAGTATACGATATGATGTAAATGCAATCTAGTACTCAAATTTGGTACAAATTTACTGAAAATATCCAACAATAGGGATATAGATAGTATGCGATATGAAGTAAAGATCATTTATAGTTCTCAAATTTGGTACAAATATACTGAAAACATGCAACAATAGGGATATGGATAGTATGCTTTATGGTATACATGAAATCTAATACTCAAATTTGGAACAACTTTACTGAAAATATGTAACAATGGGGATATAGATAGTATGCGATATGATGTAAATGCTATCTAGTACTCAAATTTGGTACAAATATACTGAAAATATGCAACAATAGGGATATCGATAGTATGCGATATGGTGTAAATGCCATCTTATACTAAAATTTGGTACAAATTTACTGAAAATATGCAACAATAAGGATATTGATAGTATGCAATATGGTGTAAATGCCATCTAGTACTCAAATTTGGAACAACCTGTACGAAAAGGTTCGCCCTGGCTTAAGGCGTATTCTACTAACCAGATTCCCCTAAATAGCCTGATTCCGTCTACGTAAGCTTAGTACATTAGCAATATATGAGAGCCCTAGGCGGAATCCGCCTGGTATATGGCTCGAAATATTTAAATGAGATTAGGCGGATTCCGCCTAAAGTAGACGGATTCAGCCTAGTAAAAATTAGGCATAATCAGCCTAGTTAAACTAGGCTGAATCCGCCTAGTAAAATCCGCCTATGCTCATTTAAATATTTCGAGCCATATACCAGGCTGAATCTGCGTAGTAGAATCCGCCTAGTAAACAGAATCAGGTTACTTTACTGTTCTTAAATCAAGGCGGAATCCAGTTAAAGATTTTAATCAAGGCTGATTCAGCCTAAGCCAATTTGGCACTGTTTCCAAGTACTCCTATTTTGGTTCTAAAATTCATAATTCCAATAATCCCCAATTATTTAGTCCGACTGCAACAAAACAATCTCCAATGTGGCTATTCACTGATAAAATTCTTTTGCCCCACCAATAGTCTTTCGCATGTGGCAATCGCTTACCAATAAAACATACAGGTTCACATTAAGAATCTGATACTGGATCATTTTTATCTGTTCTAATTGATATATTTGTATAGCATCCAAATTTTTCACAATTTCAAAATACTCAGAGTAAATTCAGATTTAAGTAAATTGGTAGAAAAATATGAATATCTCATTAGGTTTATAGGTATTTACATATCCCAAATCGGACTAGTACGTAAAAAGTTATATCTGAAAAATTAAATTCTGTCCCATTCACTATACAATGCAATTTATGGTTGAAATACAATGTTGCCAACCAAGAAACAACAAAATATTAAAGTAACCGTGAATTTAGTTTCTGCATATGCGCTTTTTGACAATTTTCATGTATGGAACAACTTGTTTTGCACCTACAGCGAAGGACCTCCAAAATAGTAAACCGGCTATCATTCAAAATGGATACAGCAGTACCAGCTGTCGCTGTACTTGCGTTTTTTGTAGTGAAAACTGTGCTGCCGAGGAAGATGAGATAATATAAAACAACAGTAATGTGTTCCAATGATACCAGTGTTTTTTTTTAAGTGGTTAAAATCCATAAAATACACCATGTCATTGATAATATATTGATAATATCAAGGTGCATTGCTCCACCAAGATTGGCCCTACTTTCACCAGAGGCAAGCGCCCAAGCAAACTTTGGATTAACGATAATATTTTAAATTCCTCTTCAGTATCTTCGACATATGAAGAAAAATTGAACATTTAAGGTGGTACGGGGTCTAAAATATTTTCAGATAGAATTTTCTTATATTTTCACAATTTACCCTTTGTTATTAGAGAATACGAAAAATGAAATAAAAATAAGGGGCCACCGGCCATATCAGTATGAAATATGAAATGTAAGAATCTGCTATTTTGGTTGAAATAATAGGGAAAATTAGCAAATTCTAACAAAATTTTAAATTATTTTAGTTACATCAGATAGATTTTTTTAAATTTGGTAAATTAATAGCCAATATACTGTCCTTCAATTTCCATTAAAAATTTGGGGGTCACCGAACTTATCTTTGAATAAATCGCGAAAAACACATTTTTTCCCTATTATTTCTATACAATTTATCTCCCCTTAATAGAACTGGAGTTATCTGAAAGGTTCAATATTCTGCAAGGTTACACAATAAAAGTGGCATATTCCATCAAACTTAACTGTTACAAGACATTGGAAATGGTTTCGGAAACGTTTCCATAGTGAATTCCATTTTTTGTCACATGCGCAAGAATGATGCGCAATTTTAAACTCCCGTACTACCTTAAACATCATTTTTCATTTTATGGTTGTTTTTCAATATTTGTAACCTTTATTTTTTATCACTTGCACTCTTTCTGCCATCTTGAATTGAAAACGAATCACCCTTGCCTGAGTCTGGAGACAGGCGAAGGCAGCATAAGCCGTTTCTGGGCGCACATACAAAATGTTCTGAATCAAGTGTACTGGCGATCCACCACGGCTGTACACAATATATATATATGTGCCTAGTAAGATGGTCCTTTGCATCTTCAGTAGGATCTTGAAAGGAAAGACTAAATAAGTTTAAGGACAGAGCTATGCAGGAGGGAGATACTCATTAGATTTTCAGAAAATTTTCTTAAATTTAGATATATTGCACGTTTTCTAATAAAATCGGTTTTCTGGCTAGCAGCGAAGTACTGGCTTAACTCGGTTGGTGAATACCCTCAGGGACTAACAGTCAACCATGAAAATGATCTTAAGACAGTGAATGATCATGATCGTTTTCCCCAACAAGCCTATATGCTTTTTGGTTTTAGAAGTTTGGTTTAGAAAAAATGAAGATAAAAATATCTTATGAAAAACTAGGTATCATCTACAATGGACAATTTAGGTTGAGTGAATAAATATAAGAAAAAAGAATTGTGTCAATGTAATTTCAGTTCAGTTAACATATAAAGATGCCACAGGGTTTTTTTTTTTTTGGGGGGGGGG
>MJUU01006452.1:99573-109812 GCA_002080025.1 Modiolus philippinarum
AGTTATGTGTAATAATACCTGGAATATATGCAATTGGTCATCAATCTCAGGGCTTGGAATAATAAATATAAAAAGTCTTGTCACATTTGAAAATATTTCGGTCAGCAGCCGTGGTTTCAGAGATGTAAAAACTGTATATTAGGCCCATTTCTTACCTTGTTGTGTTCAGTACCATATCGATCTTTTTTTTTAAAAGATGTTGTGTGCATCAAAAGGGCTATTTTAATTGATTATCCATCCAAAAACTACAATTTTATTATGAGCTGCCAGCATATGTAATTTGCGCCTGAATAATGCAGTGTAATGTTGATGCTGATTGGATACTACACTGTAATTGAACAATCATAATCATCGACTTCTCAGACATTTGGATGTAACATCGAGTTATAAATAACCATGGGATTTTCCTGTTAAAACTGTTTTTTTGTAAACAATCAAGATCACAATGCAATTAATCACTCATTAACTTTAGACAAATTGTAAAGAATTAGTTTTCACAGGTTCTTTATTCTCCTCAAATTACTTTTAGTTCTGACAAAGACACATAGTTGAGAGATTGTGCTGTGATAATGTTTCTCAATAAATTAAAACGGTTTGCTGCTGTGACATATGTTTTATATTCTTCTAGAAAGTTACGGTTCTGTTACACTGGTGTCTTATTTTGTAGTTACCAAAGATGTAGCTGTTTTTCAATGTCAATCTCACTGTGTAAATAATAAGACAACAACTACGTCTAAGAAATAAGTACAGATCTTTTGTCTGATGGTTTATTTTCAACATTTGTGTATTTTCTTCTTATTTTAGACTTATTATTTACTTTGAATTCTTTGAGTGATCAATAAAAAAATGCAAAAAGGGGGATGGGTAAGGTATAACAGTCTGCAGTAGTGAAATTGTAAAAACATATAGAATTATAAATAATATGAAGGAAAACCTTTTCCAATGAAAGAATCATTTACAGTGAGAATATTTAATAGAACACTGTCACGAGTAAAACAAATCTTAATTTTTAAAAGTTTGTCGAAAATATTTCTAAGTTCGAAAATCAACCTAAGAAAAAAATCTATCTTCAAAAACCGACTTAAAAACAATTCTATGTCAAAAAGTACGTCTAGAAATAATTTATGAGTTCAAAAATCAGCCTTAGAGAATATTCTATCTTTGAAAATCAGCCTAAAATAAGTCTATGTAGAAAAGTACGTCTAAAATTATTTTTATGTCCTAAAATATGGTTAAGGTACGCCTTACACTTTAAAGTCAGTCTATGAAGGTAGCGGGATCCGCCTTACACCATAGACGGATTTTAGAAAAAGTCCATGTACGTCTAAAGGCAGCCTAGATTAAGGCGGATTATGCCTGGAATCAGTCTAAGTTCTAGGCGGAATCAGCTTTATATTTTCGTACGGGAAATTTACTGAAAAGATGCAACAATAGTGATATAGATAGTATGCGATATGATGTAAATGTCATCTAGTACTAAAATTTGGTACAAATTTACTGCAAATATGCAACAATAGGGATATCGATAGTATGCGATATGGTGTAAATGACATCTAGTACTCAAATTTGGTACATATATACTGAAAACATGCAACAATAGGGATATAGATAGTATGCGATATTGTCTAAATGCCATCTAGTACTCAAATTTGATGCAAATATGCTGAAAATATACAACAATAGGGATATCGATATTATTCGATATCATGTAAATGCGATCTAGTACTCAAATTTGGTGCAACTATACTGAAAACATCCAACATTAGGGATATTGATAGTATGCGATATGGTGTAAATGCCATCTAATACTCAAATTTGGTACAAATTTACTGATAATATGCAACATTAGGGATATCGATAGTATGCGATATGATGTAAATGCCATCTAGTGTTTAAATTTAGTATAAATTTACCGAAAATATGCAACTGTTTGCATTTGGATAATATGGGATATGATGTAAATGCTATCTAGTACTCAAATTGAAACATTTACTGAAATACGGCAACAATAGGTATATCGATATTAAACGATATTGTGTAAATACCATATAGTACTCAAATTTTGTACAAATGTACTGCAAATATGCTACAATTACATCGATAGTATGTGTAATGGTGTTAATGCCACCTAGTACTCAAATTCTCTTTTGATATGATTAATGAGGGTTTTAAAAGAGTGGGTCATTGTACGGTGTATAAAAATAGAAATATTCTGTATGACGGAGGAAGATCGAGTTTGGAGTACGAAAAAAGGTAATGGACGCTGTACGATGATAACTCCTAATGTACGCTCGATAATCGAAAGATATAGAAGGAATACTAACCATCTTAAATGCGACAAAAAGCAACACGTGAAATAGAATACGGCAGACGAAAATCTGTATCAGCCTTTTTTCGTGAAAAGTATTCTAGAGTTGAGACTGAAAAATGAGATCTCGACAAATTTTTTATTGAAAATCTGCATTTTGTCCTGCAAAAGTGGGACTAATATTCCCAGTGCGAAAAGATAAAATTCATGTGTTGTATGCACTGGTCACCAAAAAAATATAAACTAAAATGCAAATACAATTGTATTAGACATCGTGTATATTGTAAGGTGTAAAGTGTATGGTGCATGGTGTATGGTGTATGGTGCATGGTGTATGGTGTATTGTGCATGGTGTATGGTGTATGATGTAAGGTATATGGTGTAATGGTGGATGGTGTGATGATGTATGGTACATGGTGTAATGGTTCATGGTGTATGGTGTTATGGTGCATGGTGTATGGTGTATGGTACAATGGTGTGATTGGTTATATTTTACTGTACAAGCAATGTAAATAATCATTTCTATTAGCCTTAATATTGTCTTTTCATACTTTCCCCGTGCATTCTATGTTAATTTAGGCGAAAAACGGCAAAAATGAGCAAATATTGACCTCTTTCTATCAAAAGCAAGTGTGATGACCCATTCTTTTTATTAAAGATTCGCGTAAGTTGGTTCTTCAATTGTGCTGACTTACGTTTTTTTAACATTTTTGATTTTATGGTCTTCCAAACGTTTTATCTGCACTTAAGCAACATAAATTGTCGAAACGTGCATATGCAGAAATAAATTCACAGTAACGTCGATATTTAGTTTTAATTTACAAAAATAACCTCATGAAAATAAATATTACTGTCTATCTTCTTTAAAAGGAAAAAAAAACAACAATGGATAAAACCAGAATATCTAATTTGGGTTTCGAAAGCTCCGAAAACGCACGTTCACATATACATAATGCATAATTATTGAAAAAAAAAGATTTAAAGGTGTATTTATTGTCTTGGCAACTCTTTTCAGAGCGTTTTGTAAATTTAGCTCAATAACAGTCTCTTATACTTGTACAGATACGTACAATGTTCGATCATTGACGTAATTACCACTATAATTGACGGTCATATTTTTTAATTTGGCCAATTCTCAAAATGGTTCTATGTAGTGAAGATATATTATTTAATAGATCTAGAGTTTATCCCCAATCATGTAATCAATATGTCGTATAATCATTTTCACCTGCTTTGTGAAGAGTTCACGTTGAACAGTCCCTGTTTATACTTCCAGAACAGCTGATGGTCCTGCTATGTTTTTGTGGGCGTCACCACTGCTAGCGTTTTATTATTTTTGATATCTTGTAAATTGTTTTCATTGTCTTTGATATCTTGTGGCATTTATGTACCATCTTAAACCCTTACTTTTTTCATCGAACTGCATCCTGGAAATAACAACTTACCTTCACTTTTTATATTGTCATTGCAACCGTATGGTATTGCAGTCCCTAATTATTTGATCCAGTATGCCTCTCTTTTTAGACGAAAAGGTTTTAAAAGTACAAAAAATCCATGAGTTTGGCAAAAACGACAAAACAGATAAACAAAAGCAAATTAAAGACATGAGACAGAAATGACAAATTTTGTCTTGGTATCCATTGCAACATGTGCAGTGAACTTTAATACCTAGGATACTTATGATACCCTACCAGGCTTTTCTTATTGTTTGAATATCTGTCTTAGCTTGATTGACAATATTCCTGGTAAGTATATAAAGCTGTCGACAATTCTAAAAAAAATTAAGCCGAGAATGGTCAAAATTAGCATACATTTGCAGTGAATAAAGATCGCATTCTTGACCCTTCTTCTGACTTTACTTTTAAGAAAGTATTACCATTGTCTTGGAAGTGGTCTACAATGCAACCTCATTTACCCCCGCAAGAACTGAAACTTAATAAAGGAAACAATGATTCTAAATATTGCCCATTTCTCGATCTAACTATCATCTTTGACTCTGGAAAAATTAAAACTAAAATTTATGATAAAAGAGATGATTTTGATTTCACTATTACTATTTTCCATTTTTTTCTTGATGGCAATGTTCCTGCAGCACCATCATACGGGGTGTATATATCTTAACTGGTACGATTCGCACGCGTCAGATCTACTCTTGACGACTTAAATGAACGTAACCGTACTATCACATCCAACTATTACTCCTTGAGCTAGCCGGCAGTTTAGAGGCGAGCACTCATCGAACCATCATTCTAAATTACTTTTTGTTTATTCTTTCCTTTTCAAGATTGTGGTCTTACAGTTAGTGGTCTACCTGTATTGGGTTTTATGTGTATGTTTATTATACTATAGGGAAACAGGATAGAGAAAAAGGAGGTTTTGGTTCCCATAAACTGGTTTAACCCTACAGCTGGCTGTTGCTAGTGCCGGCTATTCCGAGTTTTT
The DNA here is from genome assembly GCA_002080025.1 of Modiolus philippinarum. Lineage (NCBI taxonomy): Eukaryota > Metazoa > Mollusca > Bivalvia > Mytilida > Modiolidae > Modiolus > Modiolus philippinarum. The sequence continues at coordinate 104,324 of MJUU01006452.1, forward strand.
GTCACTTATTGTTTTTCTTGTGCAGTTCTCTGGTTGATTGTGACATGTGATTAGGTAAAGTATTCGGCCATTGCCAGTGTTTCTTGTTATCTTTCCTTCATTAATATACTGTATAATATACAAGAGCAATTAGTAAGTTTGTCGTTCTTATAAATTTATAAGTACCCTTGCCGACGCCTTTACCTATTAAAAGATGAAGTTTATAAACAAAATAAGACCATCAGACCTTTTTGCTTGGTTGTGTATCACATTCGCATATGAGATCAAGTACGCATCAAATGATACTTAGAAATATGAATCATTCGACGGTTCTGAAATCATAGAAACGTGTATTCAAATATATACCCTTTGCTCCTCCTAGAGTAGCCATCTTGAAAGCCTCTCTATGCGTTAGTGGGTTCCTCCCAGATGACATTGATATAACATTGGAGACGTGTAAGCTACATCGTATTGTATCTTGAATAGAAGTACTGTAACCTCCGGAACAATCTGTAAACAAAGAAATCAATAGGCTCTCAATAGCCTATTTCTAGAACATCGCTCATCAAGAAAAGGGCCAATACATAGAATCATGATAAAGGTTCTCATTTTTAAAACATGTAAAGACACCTTAATATTCTAAGGTGCAACGTTAAAGACACATTAAGTAAATTTTGTTCCCACTAGTCCTTTCGATTTATAGGAAAAAAATCCTTGAATGTCCATTCAATAGGGTCCAATGCTTATCAATATCCTATGCTTGCGGACATTTTAGATCAGCGATCCGCTTCGAAGTAAAAGCACCTGATTTTTACGTCATACGTAACATTCATAATATATTTGGTTTAAATGCATTGTTGGGTTCTCTAGATTTATGCAGCTATAAGGAAGGATGGATTGATAAAGAAACAGCACTTGCTCATGGCTCCAAATACATAATATAAATAAAATGTTTTCTTATCCGGTACAATGTTTAATTCAGTTGACCACTGGCGACCAAATGGAATGAGCTAACAGCACCAAAGTCAAATGATTTTTGTAGGCATATGATCAAATGTTAAATTTATGTTATCTGCTGGCAGCCATGTTGTTAGTAAGAACACTTTATCTGCATCTCAAAGAATTATTTATGCCAAGATGGCTAAAAACAAATTAAGTTCACCTCCTTTGACTGTTGGATGACGGATCGGCGCTTAAGAGTAGCAACATACGGTAAGCACAAAATAAAATAATTATGCCATATTTAGTTCAATCTATTTATTTTTTGTTAATTTTATTTCTATTTATTACTATCATTTTTATTTTTTTTTAGTCAGAGACACTAAGCACTGTTCTATATGGTCCAATGGAGATATTAACTTCCATTCTGTCGGCCATGTTGGATGGCGTATCTGCACTTAAGTAACATAACTTAGTCAACATCTCATAAGTATCATTCAAATTAAGCGGTTCTCATGAATTAGTTGAATTTGTTCACAGGAAAAGTTAACATGATTGCAAAAGTTTACCCTTACCAGATGACATGGAAAAGCAGATTCTTTCTAAAATTGTATAACTATCAGGAAGTGTACTGTGTAAGATTTGTCATTGGACATGAAGACAAAAGTCAAGTTTTGATAAAAATGTATGCTTGATTGTTTGCTTTAATTGTCGTTGTTTACGTTCGTGTTAATTTTGTCTTATTTCATCTGGTTGTTTTATTTTTGTTTGTTCGTTTTGATTTCTGTTTGTTTTTAGGTTTTATTTATTTATTTTTTTATTTTTTGTTTAGTTTTGTTTTGCTTTTTTCTTTTTGTTTTTGGTTTTGTTTTGTTTTGTTTGTTTGTTTGTTTGTTTGTTTTTTTTTTTTGTTGTTTTTTTGATTACAAATACTATTGAAAAAAAGCAATTTAGTAAACTCATGAAAAAGTTGCTTAGTATATATCGTGTTTAGCAAATGAGAGTTAAAGTTTGGCAAGGTAATAACTTCTTTTAAGTTTTCGTTTACTATTTAAATCATATTGGTTATTTGTTCTCTATCAGCTTTTACACATATTTCGGTATGTTGATTTTTAAATGTTTTGATTTTATTTGCACTGATGAGACTTAAGTTGTCGAAATGCGCATACGCGATACTCAATTAATTGTGAGTTCGTTTTTGCTTTTGTTATTTGTTTTTATTCAACACCATCAATATGTATCAAAGACGGAATTTGACAAAATTAATAGGATTAACAAAATTAAAATGGCAGAACGATCGTTAATTTAGATGTATAAATAAAAATCAATACGTAATTTTTTGTTATATATTTCTTGTTTATTCAGGATTGGAATGTGTCTCCCTTTCAGTTCAAGATCAACCGTGCAAGGGATGTATGTTATGTGTACATATCAGTTAATATGTTGTTTTGAAAATTTTTCATAGTAACATTCTTCCTAATTGCGGCATTTTTAAACATGTTTTGTATTTCCAAACTGTTATTATTAGACTTTACTACAAAAACTATTGTAAAAATAATATTGGTATTTCTACGGGTAATAGCGTGTAAGTAAAATAACTGTTCGAAGAAGTGCACGTAGGCAAAATAATTAATTTGAATAAGGCGCGCTTCAGCATGTCGAACAAATAACTAGTTATGCCCCTTTCGTCAATGACGTCAGTGTGAGCGTTAATAAACATGGATGTCAATCGGTTCGGATGCAGCACTGACAGGGAAATTGCAGCGATTCCAGATGAAAAAAAACACCATAAATCCTAATCATTCGTACAGCAGTATGCTCTTTCTACAGATAAAAGCCCCGGAGTTCGATAGTTACAGTATTGAGGAATTGGCAAATCACATAACGATTTTTCAGTGGACATCCAGAACAGGAACTTGCTCATGTTCTAGAAAAAAAAACATTTTTTAACTATCATCTGCAGATTTCTCCGAGATTCTTTTTAATAGTTAATTAATCTGCTTTCTTCCAGAGAGGGAGCAAGTCCCTGTGATGAAAGCCAATACTAACGCATGATCCAGTATTAAAATCATTCGTTTTGTTTTTTTAGTTTTTTTCAAATAATTTAGATATTGATATAATCAAACACCCTTTTCAGTTTTTAGTTAAATGTAATAATACAGTTATGGCCTTTAATTGATTTCAGATAATATCCAAAATTATCTAATCTCTAATTATGGATTTCATCCTCAATTAAAGGAAATAATTACAGATAGCACCCAAATCTCATTATTCTATTTGCCTTAAAATCGACTTGATGAGTGTCCAGTGTTTGTCAAATAACTAAATACCGAAGTCTCTGTGAATTTACTTTCTGCATATGCGCATTTCGACAACTTATGTCTCACCAGTGCAGATAAAATCTAAACGCTTGGAAGGCCATGAACTCAAAGATGTTTAAAAACTGACAGAGAACAAATAACCAAAGTGATCTAAACTTAAAGCCAAAATCAGCTAATGACAGAGCTTTGCATGGGGGAGATACTCCCTAGTTTTCAATAAAATTTACAAAATTTTAGATATTGGAAGGTTTCAAAAATAATCGGCTTTCGGGCCATAACCGAAGTACTGACTACTGGGCTGGTAAATACCCTCGGGGACTAACAGTCTAACAGCAGTGGCATCGACCCAGTGGTAACAAATAACTAAATACCGAAGTCTCTGTGAGCTTACTTTCTGCATATGGGCATTTCGACAACTTATGTCTCATCAGTGCAGATAAAATGTAAACTTTTCGAAGGCCATGAACTCAAAGATGTTTAAAAACTGACAGAGAACAAATAACCAAAGTGATCTAAATTTAAAGCCAAAATCAGCTAAGGACAGAGCTTTGCATGAGGGAGATACTTCTTAGTTTTCAATAAAATTTACATTTTAGATATTGGAAGGTTTCAAAAATAATCGGCTTTCGGGCCAGAACCGAAGTACTGACTACTGGGCTGGTGAATACCCTCGGGGACTAACAGTCAACCAGCCGTGACATCAACCCAGTGGTAACAAATAACTAAATACCGAAGTCTCTGTGAATTTACTTTCTGCATATGCGCATTTCGACAACTTATGTCTCATCAGTGCAGATAAAATCTAAACGTTTGGAAGGCCACAAACATAAAGATGTTTAAAAACTGACAGAGAACAAATAACCAAAGTCATCTAAATTTAAAGCCGAAATCAGCTAAGGAAAGAGCTTTGCATGAGGGAGATACTCCTTAGTTTTCACTAAAATTGACAAAATTTAAGATATTGGAAGGTTTAAAAAATAATCGGCTTTCGGGCCAGCACCGAAGTACTGACTACTGGGCTGGTGAATACCCTAGGGGACTAACAGTGAACCAGCAGTGGCATCGACCCAGTGGTAACAAATAACTAAATACCGAAGTCTCTGTGAATTTACTTTCTGCATATGCGCATTTCGACAACTTCTGTCTCATCAGTGCAGATAAAAGCTAAACATTTGGAAGGCCATAAACTCAAAGATGTTTAAAAACTGACAGAGAACAAATAACCAAAGTCATCTAATTTTAAGGCCAAAATCAGCTAAGGACAGATCTTTGCATGAGGGAGATACTCCTTACTTTTCAATAAAATTTACAAAATTTTAGATATTGGAAGGTTTCAAAAATAATCGGCTTTCGAGCCAGCACCGAAGAACTGACTACTGAGATGTTGAATACCCTCGGGGACTAACAGTCTAACAGCAGTGGCATCGACCCAGTGGTAACAAATAACTAAATACGGAAGTTTCTGTGAATTTACTTTCTGCATATGCGCATTTTGACAACTTATGTCTCATCAGTGCAGATAAAATCTAAACGTTTGGAATGCCATAAACTCAAAGATGTTTGAAAACTGACAGAGAAAAAATAACTAGTCATCTAAATTTAAAGCCAAAATCAGCTAATGACAGAGCTTTGCATGTGGGAGATACTCCTTAGTTTTCAATAAAATTTACAAATTTTTATATATTGGAAGGTTTCAAAAATAATCGGCTTTCGGGCCAGCACCTAAATACTGACTACTGGGCTGATGATTACCCTCGGGACTAACAGTCCACCAGCAGTGGCATCGACTCAGTGGTAACAAATAACTAAATATCGAAGTCTCTGTGAATTTACTTTCTGCATATGCGCATTTCTACAACTTATGTCTCATCAGTGCAGATAAAATCTAAACATTTGGAAGGCCATAAACTCAAAGATGTTTAAAAACTGACAGAGAACAAATAACCAAAGTGATCTAAATTTAAAGCCAAAATCAGCTAATGACAGAGCTTTGCATGAGGGAGATACTCCTTAGTTTTCAATAAAATTTACAAAATTTTATATATTGGAAGGTTTCAAAAACAATCTGCTTTCGGGCCAACTTATGTCTCATCAGTGCAGATAAAATCTAAACGTTTGGAATGCCATTAACTCAAAGATGTCTAAAAACTGACAGAGAACAAATAACTAAAGTCATTTAAATTTAAAGCCAAAAACAGCTAATGACAGAGCTTTGCATGAGGGAGATACTCCTTAGTTTTCAATAAAATT
>MJUU01006453.1:0-46468 GCA_002080025.1 Modiolus philippinarum
CCCCCCTATGGAAAATGCATTGTAAATAATTGCGCGCTTGTAACCTACAATGTTATTCTACCTTCATAAAGATTTGAGTTGTCGCGCTTCGTACGTTCCAGATTTATCAAGCGATAAAATATTCCAGATTCACATAAAATTTTGAGATTTTTACGCAAATTTAATGCTTTTATATGGTGATTTCTCTGTAATGGCAGACATGACGCCCATGATTTTTGGCACATATGTACAGATGATAGTCGTGTTTCCGTTTAAATTAAAATATTTCGAAAATTCAGGTAAGTAATTTCGTATTCAACAAAAATGTCTTAAATTCATGACCTTTTTATTTCAATTTCAACACCGACAAATTATAAAAATCAATGAATAATTAGTTTCATTCTGGCTAGTAAAACAAAATTTTAGGTCCGGACTTTCACAAAAATAGCTTCTTATCAGGATATAGGAGACCCTTACTAATTCCTATAAATTTAAAGATACCATATCTAAGAATCTGCTATAGGATACCCCTTAAAAATGAGAAATTACAAAAATCGTGACCACAGAAACTCTCTACGACAATGAAAAATATAAAATTTAATAACTATTCCAACCTATAAAACAAAAATTAGTCGTGTGTTATTCCGTTAACCCAAACTCGCAAACTAAGCGTCTTTGTGGACATTGGGCACCCTACTATTAACGATAAACCGATTGGACACAAAAGGAGAAAATGCTCATCGTACTACTGCAGTCATTTGTCCAAGGGGCTATAACAAAATTAACAAACAGAATTGTAAAGAGACAAAGTGTATGACACAAAATGACAAATCAGGTGAAAACCACGAAAAAATTAGTACGGGTATTTCAAAAGAAATGGTGGGTTAAACCGGTTTTATGGCGCTCCAAATCTCCCCTTCCATAGCGGTAGTATCCAGGAGCAACTCGACAGCAATTGCTATTGATAGGCCGCATGACAGTAAAATGTTCATTCCAGTACTAAGTAAAAATGATATGAAAGATCTGTTTGGTGGCTGATTGGTAATAGTCATTGTCTAATTCTAAGACAAAACCAATTAAAATCCATTGTACATGGTACTTCTCTAACCCTCACAGAAGACCGAGGTGGTAGTGTGAAAAAACATATATTTATCTCTTTTGTACATAAATATCAAAACAGCAAATCTGTATCATAAATATCATCGACAATGACAAAACTAAAAATAACAATATGATATACAAGACAACACAGAAAACAGAAGTACCGATAAAAAACTTTCAAAAGCAACGGTACAGGCATTTCAAATGAAATAGTGGACTAAACGGCTTTATGGCGCGCCAAACCTCCCTTTTCATTGTGGTAGTGTCCATTTTGACAATTCGCTGCACTGTCATTGGGTATACATCTGTTTATACTGCTCTTCCTCTTACAATAATGAATTTAACTCGTACTATTTTACTTAATTTAAATGCGTTTATTTTGATAATAATATGATATGATACCGTTATATAACACCACTGACATAGCCATAGTGTAGTGGAAGGAAATACCTTTTATCGAGTTCTAAATAAGATGTTTCTTTGTCGTGAAATAAATGTCTGTAAAATAAATATTTCATTTTACCGAAAATCCAATGAGAAGAAATGAAAAACAGTGGTTGAAGTGTGTTTCCACTATACAAAACGCTAATACAATGTCAATCATGACACAATAATCGACACATGAACTTCTCTGAAAAGTCAAAGAAAAGTCATCACGCTGCTGTTCACTGGCCCTTGTGATCTCTGAACTATACAAAGGTCAAAAGTACTTTTCTGAACAATTTAAGAAATATGCCTTTTTAGCTCACCTAGCCAAAGGCCATGTGAGCTTTTGCCATCACTTGGCGTCCGTCGTCCGTCGTCGTCGTCCGTAAACTTTTCACATTTTTGCTATCTCCTCTGAAACCACTGGACCAATTTCAACCAAACTATGCAGGAATGATGTATGGAAGCTCCTTTACTTTGTTTGTCGAAATTTTTTCGATCCGCCAAAAAACATGGCCGCCAGCGCTGAACTTAGATTTAACATGAGACCCTATGGGAAAAAGCATAAATTTGCTATCTCCTCTGAAGCTACTGAAGCAAATTGAACAAAACTTTACAGGAATGATGTATGGAAGATCCTTTACTTAGTTTGCCGACATTTTTTCGATCCGCCAAAAAACATGGCCGCCAGCGCAGAACATAGTTTAACATGGGACCCTGTGAGAAAAGCAAATATTTGCTATCTCCTCTGAAGGTACTGAAGCAGATGGAACCAAACTTTACAGGAATGATGTATGGAAGGTCCTTTACTTAGTTTGTCGAAATTTTTTTCGATCCGTGAAAAAACATGGCCGCCAGCGCAGAACATAGTTTAACATGGGACCCTATCGGAAAAGCAAATATTTGCTATCTCCTCTGAAGTTAGTGAAGCAAATGGAACCAAACTTTACAGGAATGATGTATGGAAGGTCTTTTACTTAGTTTGCCGAAATTTTTTCGAAAAAACATGGCCACCAGCGCAGAACATAGTTAAACATGGGACCGTATGGGAAAAGCATATATTTGCTATCTCCTCTGAAGCTACTGAAGCACATGGAACCAAATTTTACAGGAATGATGTATGGAAGGTCCTTTACTTAGTTTGCCGAAGTTTTTTCGATCCGTGAAAAAAACATGGCCACCAGCGCAGAACATAGTTTAACATGGGACCCTATGGGAAAAGCATATATTTGCTATCTCCTCTGAAGCTACTGAAGCAAATTGAACCAAACTTTACAGGAATGATGTATGGAAGGTCCTTTTCTTAGTTTGCCGAAATTTTTTCGATCCATGAAAAAACATGGCCGCCAACGCAGAACATAGTTTAACATTGGACCCTATGGAAAAAGCAAATATTTGCTATCTCCTCTGAAGTTACTGAAGCAAATAGAACCAAACTTTACAGGAATGATGTATGGAAGGTCCTTTACTTAGTTTGCCGAAATTTTTTCGATCCGCGAAAAATCATGGCCGCCAGCGCAGAACATAGTTTAACATGGAACCCTATGGGAAAGCATATATTGACTATCTCCTTTGAAGCTACCGAACCAAATTAACCAAACACTACAGGAATGATGTATGGAAGGTCTTTAATGTAGATTGCCGAAATTTTTCCGATTCTCTTAAAGACGTGGCTGCCAGCGCAGAACATAGTCTAACATTGGACCCTATGGGAAAAGTATATATTTGCTATCTCCTCTGATGCTACTGAAGCAAATTCAACCAATCTTTACAGTAAGGATGTATGGAAGGTACTTGGATCAGACAAAAAAGATGGCCTCCAGTGCAGAGCATAGTTTAACATTGGAGCCAGGAATGAGATAACCATCCTTATAATCATCATCTCTGAAATGTATAGAGGGTCCTTTGCAAAAATTATTCATTTCAATAGGATCAGACAAAAAACATTGGTGCTAATGAAGAACTTGGCTAAACATTTGACCTCATTGGTAAGAAAACATCTTTTTAGTCATGTATGGTGTAAAAGCATTTTGCCAGGTGAGCGATACAGGCTCAGTCTCTGAGCCTCTAGTTACCTTTTCATGACTGAATTTTACATAAATATATATCGGAAAAATTTAATAAATGACTAAATACCGAAGTTACTGTGAATTTAAATTCTGCATATGCGCATTTCGACAACTTATGTCTCTTAAGTGCAGATAAAATCTAAACGTTTGGAAGACCATAAACTCAAAGATGTGTAAAAACTGAGAGAGAACAAATAACAAATATGATCTAAATGTTAAGCCAAAATCAGCTAAGGACAGAGCTTTGCATGAGGGAGATACTCCTTAGTTTTCAACAAAAATTTAGATATTGTAAGGTTCCAAATAGTATCGGTTTTCGGGTCAGCACCGAAGTACTGACTACTGGGCTGGTGAATACCCTCGGGGACTAACAGTCCACCCACCAGCAGTGGCATCGACCCAGTGGTAACAAATGACTAAATACCAAAGTTACTGTGAATTTAAATTAAGTTATTTTTATATTATTTTTTTTAGGAAAAACAATTTTGTCAGCAGTGAAGTCTGAAGTTGGGCAAACAGTATTTACAGTATCAGCCACTGATCCTGAAAATGATCAACTAGAGTATAATATAACGTCATCATCCACTGATATGCCATTCATAATAAACCAATACAGTAAGATTATATAGGGTCTTTGAAATTCTTCCATAAATTTTGCTTTATAGCGGAGATATCCAACGGAAAAAAAACAACCAGAAGTATCACAGTTGTTTCCATGACTTATCGTCCTAAAAATACTTGACGTCACAATTAAGTTTCTATACTCGTCAAACATTAACGGGCTCTTGCACGAAATTATATTTAGGAAACTGTGCCTTTTTTTATTTAAGCCCACCCAGCAAAACAAGGGAAAAACACTCCGAATTTCTAACCCGACTGAAGTTATCCCAATCTAAAATTTGATCAGATATACTCACTTATTTCATCTGTAAAATATCAACAAAAACGTCTCGCTTCCTATACTGCATGAGCAAAATTGTCGCCATTTGTATGTATATATTATTCATTGTGACATCAGGTATTGTATGACGGTTTGTTATGGTTACAATTGTTGTTTATCACAAACATGGACATTTCTGATTGACTATTTACCCGGAGAGGAGTTTGTGTGCATCGATCTTCCATGAATCGGCTCCCACTGTAAATCAAATGCCGATCTTCAATGTGATTTCGTGCAAGAACCTATAAATCTGCTGTTGAAAGACGTTCGTGCAAAAATCTATTAATTTGCTGTTGAAAGACGTTCGTGCAAGAACCTATAAATCGGCTATTGAAAGACTTTCGTGCAAAAATCTATTAATCTGTTGTTAAAAGACTTTCGTTCTAGAACCTATAAATCTGCTGTTGAAAGACTTTCGTGCAAAAATCTATTAATCTGCTGTTGAAAGACTTTCGTTCTAGAACCTATAAATCTGCTGTTGAAAGACTTTCGTGCAAAAATCTATAAATCTGTTGTTAAAAGACTTTCTTTCAAGAACCTATAAATCTGTTGTTAAAAGACTTTCGTTCAAGAACCTATAAATCTGCTGTTAAACGACGAACTTGACTCGTCCGAATCCAAAATGAATTCATCTCTTCCAAAATTTTCACTTTTAAAATTGATATTTTTTTTAGATATTTAGTTTTCAATTTTTCTGATTGTTTGGATGAATTTGCTCTATTATTCTTGATATTTTTTCTACACAATACTTTTTTGCTCATCAAAGATGTCAGGGCACAAGTCTTAGTATATGGACACAGAGCAGCATTACTATATAATAGACTCATATACTATTATTGGGAAAAGCATAGACATATCCCATAAAGGAGTAAGCAGGATGCGTTGACAGAGTAATCGTCTCTCATTACCCGTCATATGAAACACTATGTCCAAATACACAGAAACAGGAAAAGTCCTGTAAGTAGGATGAGACGACTAAACGATGGTTTTTTTTTAACATTTCAAAAATTTTTGGCCATGAGACTGTCCTTGCAAAAAACACATAAAAACGATTATAAAACTTGTGAAGTGCCAATTAATTTAATTCTTTAAGTTTTAATCATCGTCCTTTCACTCTTGAATAACACAATATTAATGAGTTGATTATCAATCATATAACATGTGCTCACGTTAATATTTCAGCGGGTGAAATTACTCTTCGTCGTTCAGTTAAATCAGAGACGGTAACTGGGTACGACATAACTGTGTATGTGTCAGATGGTAAAAATACTGCAGGACCAACAAAACTTACTGTCCGTATAACAGGTTTGTAGCTTGTTAATTAGAGATTAATATGTAATTTGTTGCTAGGAATTCATTATGATTTTATTTGCACAGGCGCGTTATGGTCTTGAAGTAGTTCCGGTCTTTCGTTAATGCCCGCTGCATATTTTTACCTGAATTATATTTCTCATACACACCATTTACATGTTCACATGATCCACAGCATAACTTCATATTGTTTCAATTTGATTGGCGTGACACTTATTGTTTGGAAAGGCTATCTTTTAATTTATTTTAACACCGACAATGATTGCCATTGCGGGATTCTGTCATTGGACTCTGTCGATGAAATTTTGATAAAGTTAGCGAACGGTGCACATTTAACATCAGTTCAATTTTGATGTTCCAAAAATCAGAGATGTAAACTCAACACAATTCTCTTGCAAGATTTATTCAGATAAATCTTAGTCTTTGAGCAATTAAAAAGTATGTCATATTGATCAGAACCAATTTAATATAAAAACTTTTTAATAGTTATGATCATACAAGGACACCATTGGAAATAAGCGTTCACGCTTTCATGTGTTATCCTTGAAAGATGTCAGTTTACTATGTGCATTTTTAGCTCACCTCACGGAGTGAGGGGGGCTTATGTGATACCCCCGGCGTCCGCGTCTGCGTCCGGTTAGGTAGAATGGTTAAAGTCCATTCCCGCTTACTGACATTAGTGGAGCGGCAGATATGTAAAAAGTCGCTTATTTAACGAGTTTAAATTACCCAAAAGCCCCATGGAATTTTATTGCTTAATATCATTTATCAACATCCAAACTCTCAGAAAATGCCTGTCGTCGAGTTAAATTGTGGTCCCTATGACGTAAAAAATGGCGACTTTTGACGTTACCCTGGTCTTCAATATACACACGGGACAGCTTTGAACGATTTTTTTTTTAATTCACCAGTTATTCTTGAAACTTAATACAACAGAAACAAAAAGCATGCAATAGTGTACTTAATTATGCATCAATACACCCTTATAAGTGTTCAAACATAGCCCAGTACGGCTGTTTACAAACTTGGTAAAATTAAGCATTAAAATTGATGTTTTTTGCACCCACCTTTTAACCTGTTACATATTTGTTAATTATGTCTCATAACTAATTTGACAATTGTTTCACGTAACTATTGGCGTATTTTTTTCTAGGATACATCATTTCTCCATGTTAAATTTTTTATCAAAAGTTGTGTTTTCTCAAATATTTTATTCCCGTATTTGAACAGTGTTGTACCGATTTGGTCATAATTTTATAATTTACCCTTTACCAGGCAGTCTGTTTTGAATGATATTTCAACAATATTTCCATTTGCTTGGTGTATATTTGATATAAATACCATTCTAAAAATACATGATACGTGTTTATAATGTTCTTATTTGCTCACCTTTATTTACTAAAGGGTGTGTTTGTGTATTGGGTGTGTTCGTATAGTTAAGATATGAAAATGCGGAAATATACTTGTTGCGTCAAATCGGAGTCCAGCTCTTCTATACTAAGCAAAAACAAGAAACGGCAAAGCGTTCTAAAGATGAAAACAGCTTCACTTCACAAAATATATGTCATCACTTAAATTGATTACCCCAGAAAACTTAAATTTCCCGAAATCATAAAACATCCAAAAGGCTAATATTTCATTGTAAATTACTAAATATTACGCTGAACGTTATTTAGTGGGAAATTATTGACAGAAGAAAATCCAACAAAATGTACCACGGCGTCCTGTTGTGCATTTGTGCTCATCTTCAAAGTTGAGAACCTATTAAAATTCTTCATGTTTGCTTTTGTCGTCGTTTTCTGTTTAAAAAATGTACTTCCCTATTACAAAGCTTGTCAATTTTAGAACATTTTGTTACAATTTGGGAGAAAGCATATTATATATAAAAATTCTAGTTTTGTTTGCGAAATTGCTACCATTGGCGGAAACAAGTGAAGATTCTGGGGGTTGGTACCCCCCCCCCCCGTTTGCACAATCATGTAAACTTAATGACTATCTAAATGTTTTACTAAGAAGTACCCCAAAATTTTTCGAGCCTCGTGCCACTCGGTGAAATATCATACCACTTCAAATTTGAACCCCTTTTTTAAATTGTCTGGATCCTGCCTGGACAACCATTTGAATGTAGTCCTAAAGCCGATTTTTCTTTAATTATAATAATACGTCGCATCTGTTTTATTCTTTAATGGAAACTGTCATTGCTTGGCATAAAGCACTACTTGATCTCACACATTTAATGTCCTTTGACTTCGTGTTCTTGATTTTTTTTTCAATTTGCCAATGTGTTTCGATTTTTCTGTTTACGAATAACCTTGTGTGTTTTACACAAAAAGATGCCATGTTCAAGTGAATAACAAGCAGTTCGTAAGTTAACAAGTATGATCCAAGCAGATTTTGTTTTAAGAAAACCTAGCATTTCTTAAATTAAATGCGACGATCGCGTACAGGTTTAACAGCACGCAATAAAGCCACATACTTTAAAAGGGAAAAAAAAGATAACTTTATCAAAAATAACCTTGAGCTCATTCGATGTCAAGAAAAGGTCCAAAAGACGTTGTGCTTTGTGTTTTTGTGAAATCATTTAGATATTTGTCCCCCCTTCCCACACACACGCCAAAAATAATATTAGGAAATTTAATTTTGATATAAATCTTCAATGTCAACAATGACTAACATGAGTCATAATTATTGCAGACACCTTGTACAATAGTGAAAACGTGTGTCAAATACCTTGTTCTTAGTCAACCTTGTACCGCTCTATTCGTTGTAAGAAAAATTGCCTTATTTGACCTTGAGTGAGGTCAAATTCAATGAAAGCTATAGCAACACAGGTCGCACTTTAATGCATTCTCAACTCGGTTTAAATGCGACTACTCCAGTGTACTTTATTTGTGTATTTGAAAATCCTTTACTTGAAAACAGGTATTTGACCTCAAGGTCAAAGGTGAATGTCATATTAAAGTCAAATGGTAGCAAATATTCAACTTTGTTGTGATACACTTATTTGCCAAATATCTGAAAACTATGTCAAAAAATAAGTAATTTATACCCCGGCAAACAAAAAATACAGCTCTCAGGGCTATGACCTTTGACCCTTAAATAAAGTATGTTTGGACCATGTCAGATAGCGACGACAGCCATTTTCTGAAAGAACAAACATTACACTTTCGTTTAAGATAATAAAAGTCCATGGGGCTTTCGGGTAATTTAAATTTTGAAAATTTGCCTCGTCGCCGCTCCACTACATGCCCCACATCAACCATATTGGTATGCCTGATGCATTTTCGGATGACGACTGGAACGCATGCTTCGGATGCTGTCTCTGACCTATATTTAACGCATGAGCGACTTGGTTAGATAGAATGGTTTGTAAAAGTCCATTCCCGCTTACTGACATGCCCCACTTCAACCATATTAATATTTATGATGCATTTTGGGATGACAACAACAATGCATGCTTCGGATGCTGTCACTGACCTACATTTTACGCATGAGCGACTTGGTTAGGTAGAATGGTTAAAGTCCATTCCTGCATACTGACATGGCCCAAATCAACCATATTGGTATGTATGATGTACTTTGGGATGACAACAACAATGCATGCTTCGGATATTGTCTCTGACCTACATTTTACGCATGAGCGACTTGGTTAGGCAGAATTGTTAAAGTCCATTCTCGCTTACTGACACGGCCCACATCAACCATATTGGTATGTATGATGCATTTTGGATGACAACAACAATGCATGCTTCGGATGCTGTCCGTGACCTACATTTTACGCATGAGCAATTTGGTTAGGTAGAATGGTTAAAGTCTATTCCCGCTCAATGACATGGCTCACATCAACCATATTGGTATGTATGATGCATTTTGGGATGACAACAACAATGTATGACTGAATCTGTTAAAACGAATGATTATATTCCATTAGCTGACATGTGCAACATGTGACAATGCTGCGCAACGAGGTGAGCTTAGCATGCTGTGGCTGCTTTCTTTGTTTAGACTACTTGGTATATTTTATAATTGTGCTGATTAGTTTTACACTTTTTTTAATTTGCATTGGTTGGGATGTCATTTCAAAACGAATTTTACTCTTTATCTGGCCAAAACATTGTAGACATAGAGGTCAGATAAATTTATACATTAAACATAAACTGTATGGCATCAAATGCCACAGTGATGACGATAGGACCACTTTTTATATTTTATTTCCTTATTGAATATTGTTAATCAAGTTATTTGATTGCTAACCATTACCTTACGCTTATTCTGCGTTTTTTTATTTTGCAAAAGTTGTTGTTTAAAATTAAACTTTACAATGTATGTAGACGGGATTGCGGCTTTCATTATTTAAAAGAATCATAGTTAAAACAACGGCAGTAGAATACCGAAGGAACAAAGGAGTGAAATTCACAAAAATCGAATCCAAAGACAGGGCAAAACTGAGAACACAGGAAACAATGACGTTAGAAACAAAAACAACGACGCAAGACCGACACAAAGCACAAAAACAGAAATCACAACATTCAGAACAAAGGCACTCACAGTGTGAACTCCAGTGAAACTGAGAGTGACATCAGGTGCTCCGGAAGGGTAAGCATGTCCTGCTCCCTTAACAGCACCCGTCACACTGTGAGTGATTCAATCCGGGAAAAAGTCAAGAGTCGGTAGTCAAATCCGGTCAGACGTGAATCTAGCTGAAAATGTCCACTTTCATTTGTGATACTGACACGTCATATCTTTAAATGATGCTATGGTGACGGCCATAGAATTTCTTGAGGGATGAAATTAACAAAGGTTGAACAAATCCCTGACCAAGCAGCTCTTGGGACAAGGGTTTTTGCTCTGTTCAAAAAATCACTGTACAAACTACATGTTCGACAGTAACGAATCAACTGTGAATTGTACACTCCATAGGCTGGAGAGGTAGGGATATTGCTGCTAGGAAAGGGAAAGTTCACAATGGGGAAGTTAAAATCATCACGCTTGTCATATAGCTTAGATTTCAAACGTCCATCTTCGTCAATATACAATAAAAGATCTAGGTAGGTGTTTCAGTTGTTTGTTTAATTTCAAGCTCATTTGGATAGATCTGATGCAAATACTCCTTCAATTTAGGATTATTAAGAGAAAGTACATCGTCTATGTAGCGGAAGCTGAAATTAAAGGACTGGGCTAAATGTTTTTGTTTTCTTTGAATAAGCCCTTGTAAAAACTTGGCCTCGTACGAGTAAAGGAAAAGGTCAGCTAAAATTCTTTCTTGTATAAAACTAGACCAGCCATGAGACTCATTATGATTTTATAGAACAATAATAGCTTCTTACCTGAGACAGATCAAAGATCAAGGAGTCGTTCATGAATGTAAGAAACGAATAAGAGAATAAGAGAAAGGAGAGAATAAGACGACGAATTTCTTACAAGAATTAAAAACATTTCGATCTTTGTTTTCGATCGAATGAAAACACATCTAGCTATTTGTCCGTAAAATATGATTTTCAATATCCTGAAACCCTTAATAAAGAAGTAAAGTCGTTGTCCATTTTATTATACTTTCATTGTGACATCATGCCATTTGTGAAGTTGCATAATGGATATTTTTGTTCATTTATAAAAATGTACATTACCGAGAGAAGACGAGTGCGTTTGAGCATGATTCACTCGGGCATCTCACTCGAATTTACGGAAGAAATGTACGTGTAACATTCAATGCCGGGTATTTAAATGACTTATAAGTTGGAAATGATATCGAGTGTCGTCAGTCAGTTTTGTTGATTTTTCCTCATATGTATTACTATAATGTCGTTTAGTTTTTAATTGTTGAAGGCAAATGACACTTATATAATATTCAAATATGTATTTATTTTGATTTATCTTTTTCAGATATAAGTTCTCCCCCTCAAATAAAAAACTTGCCACAAACTGTAATAGTGCTTGAAAGTCTTACAGCAGGGTCAACAATTTACACACCTATTGTTGATGATAAAAATCCAGGCGATATCCATACATTTTCCATTGTTTATTTTCCACCTGAGGGAGCTTTATATTTTGGTGTCAACAGAACCGGTAAATAGCCGTTTTTTCATATTATAATAATTTATATTTGATTGTAATAAAAACCATTCCAATATCGAGAATTATAAGACAAATTACACACCAGAATTTTTCAAGCCTTCATGCTGTAAATTGATATATGGATGTATCAAAATTTCATATCATTTAATGTCGACCATATATTTGGCATGTATATACAAGCTTTTTTCAAAATTAATAACATAAATATAGTCAATTAAACTGGTTAAATCTTTATGATTCAAAACAACTTCATGATCATAGATAAACCTCTAATTTACTACAGTTTGTCATCTTTATTATTTCCCATATCTGTCTAATCGGCATAGCCAGTACGACATTTCTTTCGACAGAAAAATACTTTCAAATGACATTATTTAGGTCCAGTGATAAAGCACACAACAAGTACGCCTGTATTCCTGGCATCCATTTTGAAAAAAAAAAACAAGCGGGAATCGGGAAACTTTTTCCTAGACAGGCGACTGAAGATTAAGTCAAAATAATGATTCAGTAGAGAAATAATCAACTCGATTGTACTTCCTAAATGCAACAGTACTGTGAAATTTCAAGCTTGCGCGAATATTGTATAATCCTTAGTCATTATATTACAGTCAATGATTGCAATCAATGATTGTTTTGTTGCGATCATGATCAAAGCTAATAAAATACATATAGAATAATGGATACAAGAAATATTCACGAACAATTATGGACGAGCCCCTTGAGGGCGAGTCCATTGTTGGAGCAAATATTTCTTGTATCAAAAACATAACTTCTATTAATCTTTTAATCGGTATATTACTAAATCATTTAATAAATATTTTACGAAAGGATATGGAGTAAATGAACATGAGAATAAGACTAATTTTGAAAATGAATGTTTATTTTCAACAAATCCTGAAATTGACTAGTATTGATTAAAATGAATGAATGAAATGAATGTCCAAAAGAATTTATACGATCCGTTAAGAGTCTCTATAGATGTGTATTTCTTTGTTTCATTGATTCTGATTGACAAAGTAGGCGTGGCCTAAGATACTTTTTGCAAATATTTTTTCGTATTCGGGCAGTAGCAAATAATGAAAAATATTTGCTTCGTGAGATCAAAGGAAACTCATACAAATTACCGAAAAATTTGATCAGTCGATTCTTGATTGCCATTGGTTTCAAGGTTGTGATGTTAGTCTCAATATTGCGATTCTTGATCATCACTGTGTCCTATTTTTTTTTTATTTTAGATATAAAATATGTTATTTCATATCTTATTTCATATCTAAATTAGAAATCCTACCTACGTATACGATATTTGAGAGGGGAAAATACTATAAATAATACCATAAATAATTCTGTAACCAGTTCGCAACAAAACACAAAAGATACAATAAAAAGTAGTAGTGTACTGTTTTAAGAAGTAAAATATATAAACAGTAATTCAAACATGAAGATAAAATATCTTAAAACAATACTTATATACTGAAATTGGGTTATTTTTATAAAGGGGTACGTAAAGATGAAGTTCATACGTCTACTAGCAGTATAAACCATTTAAGGTAGATCGATCCTAATAAAAATATCAGACAGAATTTGTTTTATTTTCAGATATTTTGTAGATCATAGTCTATTTGTTCAAAAAATAAAATAAAAATGATATGTCACCGATAATAAGGCCACATTCAGTATTTTTCAGCAATATTTACAAAGAATATATAGGGAAATGTGACAACATGCTTATTATTTAGCTTTCATATGAAATAAATATCAGATAGATTTTTTTATTTTTTTTTTTATATTTCAGAGATATATACTTCAGCTATATGTTGAGCAGAAAAAATCCATATGTCACCGTTTGATTAAGAGAGATATTTTATATAGTTAACGAAATACACAATAGGGGGGCTAATTCGCGGGAAAGTGTATGTCGATCTATTATGACGTCACAATGAAAAGGCCAAATAAGGAATATTCCAGCTTGAAAATCAACTCAATTCCGCATCCGACTCGTGTTTCGCAAATGCGCAAATCGAATGCGCCGTGTATTAGTGTCGATCTATCTTAAGCCACGCCTTCATTGCCAAAATGACTGCTTTCTGTGTATTACCGGTAATATATTGATATATGACGTCAACACTAACTCTTTATTCCTATTTTACTAAACTTTAAAAGATAATTCTGAAAAAAAAATAATTTTTGAAATTTATTCAGTCATTTACAGATATATATTAAATAAATTCAAATAAATTCGTGCAATTGTTTTTATATTTATATTTACTTTTGGTCTATTTAATGGGTGTTAGTTTCACTTTTGCATCTGAGTTAACAGGTAGTTGATATTCAGAGAGGTTCCATTCGGGATATAGTTGCTACATTATATTTTTAAATATTATCAGCCGTTCGGTACGAAACAGGTTGCAATTTTCGCTGAAGCTCGCATTGCCCCTGTTTCTAAGCCTCATACAAATAATCTCATATTTGAAGACACTTCAGGTATATCGGTTTAA
Source organism: Modiolus philippinarum (assembly GCA_002080025.1). Taxonomy (NCBI): domain Eukaryota; kingdom Metazoa; phylum Mollusca; class Bivalvia; order Mytilida; family Modiolidae; genus Modiolus; species Modiolus philippinarum. Next base: position 14,397 of record MJUU01006453.1, read on the forward strand.
TAACAGAATACAAATTTCCCGAGTACATCTAAAACTATTGCATTTAGCAGACCGCTTACTGTGCATGGGTATGTTCCTCCTTTCTTAACTAGAAGCACCGTGATGGAACATTCAACAGGTATGCACCAGACATATTAATGATACAACGGCAGTAGAATACCGAAGGAACAAAGGGGTGAAATTCACAAAAATCGATTTCCAAAGACAGGGCAAAAACGAGAACACAGAAAACAATGACGTTAGACAGAAAAACAATGACGCCAGACAGACACAAAGCACAGTACCAGAAACCACAACATTATGCCTTTCCCAGTTCCCTATAAACGTGGACCGACTTACCTGAAAGAGCCACAATTCATGTCAATTGTAGTGCAAGAATTATAGAAGTGATATGAGTCTGACGTGAACAGTAAATTGAATATGCCAGGGGTCCCGAGAAAATGGAAAGTGGGTTGTATTTACCATTCACTTATGATCCATACCCATGTGATTAACCACACTCACACAGCGTGGTTGATAATTGAGGGACTTCCAGCAGCCCCACCCCACAAAATAAGGCAAGAACGGGATCCGTTGAGGGCAATTTAAACTATCAAAACCGATGCCATTTAATGTTCAGTTGTATTGAAGGTATAGATAAATTTAAGATCTAACAAAACATCGAACTGTCAGACGAACAATTATAATAAAATAAAAATAGGTATCTAAAAATCTTATGTTTATTTGAAACGAAAATAAGATTTCTACTTGTAACGAAGAAATTTACAACGAAAAATAGTACTTTATAGTTTTGTTTTATTTCTATTCCTTTTCAATTTAGATGGACGAATCATTTCACTTGGTACCATAGACTATGAAACGATTGTTTATCAGGCATTTGATTTGACCTTGATAGTAACTGATTCTTACATGGAGGACAATGGAACATTGACAGTGAATATACTGAATGTGAACGAAGCACCAAAGTTCACTAAAAAGATGTATTCATTGAGTGTCTCAGAGGGAAATGTAAGATAAGTCATATTATACAGTTATTTACCAAATCTATCTAAAGAATACCGATATTCATGACTTCGCAACGTCTGTCACGTAAACATATTTAATTTTTTGTGAGAAAACAAAAGTCGACATTTCAGAAACTAGATGATTGTTGGTATTGTGATTTTATATCGAATTTCGGTTACAAATAATTAAAGTGTGGACTAATTCACCATGGTGAGTATCTGTAATAATGTCAGAAGCACCGAACATAGCAGAAGGATAAAACGAGTCTCGGATCATCATGCTCGATTAATTAATCTATTAATTATATGGATTTTGTAACCTATAGACATCTTTTAGATGCAACTTTATAGGGGATAATTTTTTATATCAATAGGCTAATTGTTTACGTAGACGATACTATTGTAACACCATTTCCTATGTTGAAAATATCATTTTTATTTTCATTGAGATTATTTAACTGGGTAGCCTTGGTAAATAACCACTTTCTTTTGAAAATAAATTACCTTTCACTGACCTTACGTTATTTACGTACTCGGTCAAACCAAAGGATTTGGTATACGTATGAAATGACATATTGCGTGCTTTCTCGACTCATTCGAGTTTTATTTTGCACCCAACAAAGATTTAGCACATTTTGATAATTTTACAGTTTAAATGAATAAACATTAATTTCACTTTGCACAAATGCGAAATTTGTAATAAATTCATGAATGCACGTTACTACACAATTGTAATTTTCGTGTGCTTTTGCAATTTTCTTTGCCAAATGCAAGAAAATGGTTAAAGAGATAATCTGTTTGGGTCAATTGTACAATCAGGCGCATGGATTAGTACTGGATCTAACAGTAAATAAAAAAATATAGAAAAAAAAATTTCAAAAACCGATATCCATGAAATAAAAGAATTTGTGTCAAATTTAAATGTATGCTAGCCAAATCATGACGGTCAATCAGTGGCAAAAGCAACCGTTTAGGTTAATGGAACCATCATTTTTATTGAAGTGACAGCCAAACTTTATCACGTACTAATGCTTAAGGAACGCTTTTTGGAGTTATATACAAACGATCCACAGAACTTACCTCTTAAGGTGATTGAATAGATAAGGATAATAAAATACAGAAATTGTCTAGGTAAGCAAACAACTGTTCCTGCTGTTATTATTTTCTTCTTTACTTTTATTCATTTTGTTTTTTATTCTTTTTTTCATAATGATAGAACATTGAATGTTGGAACTTACCGAAAAAGCTATGAATAATCTACCATTTCGTATATTGTTAACTGTTCATATGGTCTGTAAGTCTCGTTCAATTTTGGACCTTCCAGGCACATAATTTGTACCCCGAAGTTGCATTTTTATCAAAAACCTATGACGTTTCATACAAAATATTGAAGGTAATAATGCTTGAATGTCATATTTTGGCGGGAAAAGTTTTAAGTAGTGGTGTTATCGTTATTTCTCGGTGTCACATGACGAGACTTACAGACTCTATTCTATAGCTGAAGTGAACTTTTGTACCACGTCTGTCTTCTGTCGTAATTTGTTATTCAAAAAGAAAAGAAAACAGGCCATTTGGAACCAACGCACGTCACAAGATTCCTGAGATTTTCCCCTTTTATAATGTATCAGCATGCCAACTGTTGCCAATGGGAACTACATAAAATACGTATATAAAAATTATCTTTGTAATTGTAATGCCGAAAAAACTATGTTGAAAGATATTCAGTCTTTAAACTACAGTGAAAATTGGAACAACCAAGTGATCGATACATGGAACTTCTTTTTCTATGTAAGCGGTTTGATAATTATTGAACGTTAGTGGAAAGTTTTACTGTTTTTTAGGCAGGTACGGTTCTTCAAAATCCATATTACCAATACAGTGATGAAGATGGTGATAATGTGACCTTCACTCATGACTGTGGAACTGAAACCGGTCGACTTGATATAAACAAAACAACTGGTTTATTTTCTTTCCCTATTATTTATGATATCGATGAAACTGGAATCACTACGGACATTAAATGCCAAGTACATATCAGCGATGGCGAATACACAGATACAGCATATGTGAACATCACTGTTCTCGACGAAAATGACAACACTCCAGTTTTCCAACACAGTGAATACACATTTTTTGTTCGATTAGATACATTTGTTGGAACCAATATAGGTCAAGTTGTAGCCACTGATGATGACACTGGTGCTTACGGTAAATATCTAAAACTACAGTCGAAATAGCTAAATACCTATCAGTTTAGTTTTGCAAAAGACAATAGCGACACCTTATGTTAACAATGAAGGGATATGGAGTAAATACAAATGAGACAAAGTCTCTAGAAATATATTGTAATACTAAGCAATGGAACAACGCTTTTATTGTTGTTCTTCATCTTGAAGTCACCATGAGGACTTTAACAATGAGCTTTACTCATACATCATAGCAAGTTCAAGGCGGTCCCTAGCACCGGTTTGAGCTGAATTCATTTCTTATTGTCGAGCAACGCTACATCCATGCTTTTTTACCCTTTGATCCACGGATTCGGGATCGTCAGCAAACATAAACTTATCTGGCAAAGTGTTCTTACAATTGCTGTCATCCATTGCTCGACAAAAAGACAATAGAAGACGATCAAAACATTTATACAACCACAGGGTACTCATCGACCAATAGTTATAAAATCATAAGACGAGGGCACAATTAACAGGTGGTCAGAATCGCAATTTTTTTAAATTACAGAAAAATAAAAAAAAACAAAATGTGAAAGTATGATAGCGCATCCAAGAATAAGTACACCGTAACTGAAATGTATATAAAGCATACATCTCATGTCTCTCCAATTGGTGATTGTATCAAATCACAATATTTTGAAGACCACAAACCTAAAGATTTATGAAATCTGATAGAGCACAAATAATCAATACAGTGGAAAACCAAAATTTACTTAGGACGGAGCTTTGCAGGATGGAGATTATCTAAGTTTCTAATATGGCGTCCTTCAAACGCTTTGAGAACACTACAGGGATCTAATAAGCATAGAGCCCTCGGTGACGTTACAATACGAATACCGGACGTCATAATCTCAACCAAAAATAGTTCAAACGGGAATAACACATTTTTATTAATTTTAATGCTTAATGTTGAACAAAAAATGGATAAAAGTCATTTTTTACAACTTTTATATGCTTGATATGTTGTTTCATGGTCTATTTCGCTTCTACGACCAAAATGGCATTTGAAAACATCCTCCTAGTACCGCTTCAAATTTTCAGAACATTTCTAAACAATATTACAATCGAAATAGATTATTGCATTTGGGCTCTATGCTAATTAGAACATAGCAAGACCTTATATTTGTCCTCATTTTATACCGAGCGATATCGACAAATATAAGGTCTTACCATGTTCTAATTAGCATAGAGCCCGTTTACAATAATCTATTTCTTAAACATCCACACATTTCATCCTTTAAGCATTACAAGATGAAGTATTGAACCAACATCATTTACAAATAATTTGTAAAAACAAATATAACTCAAAGGCCAATTTATTCTTTCAATTTCTTAACACTTTTCTTTATATCTTTAAATAATTTATGTAAATGATGGCAAATGATAAGATTTTAACGAATGGCAGATTTATTTTTTATACTTACCCAAACAAAATTAAGCTAACAACTCGTGGTAACAACTTGTATTCAAACCATGGTTCGGAAATGAGTTGATTCCACATGCTAATTTGCATATATGTAAATTTTTTAATGTCCGGTATCAAACCAGAATCAACTCGCTATCAACCCGGTATAAACGGTTTGTTAATGGCTTGTTAGAGGTTCGCTGTCAACTGGCTGTCAATAGTTTGTTAGTGGTTTGATAAAAATTAATGGATCGCTAACAACTCATGGTTTGATACCGGTTTGTTTGCAATATGTGTGCCAATATATGTATTTGTGGACAACATTTACACAAATGTACACTTACAAGTATTTGAATGGATATAGCAATTACGTATAGAATAATGGAAGTTTTGTTTCGGATAAAAAATATATTGTGGACATAATGGACGAGTCCACTTTGTGGGCGAGTCTTTTATTTGAGACAATGGACGAACCCACTTTGTGGGTGAGTCTATTATTGGAGACAATATTTGAAGTATCCGAAACAAAACTTCTATCATTCTTTTTAACGGTAATTAACGAATTCTTTTGATACAACAAATTTTGAAAAATGAAAATCAATTTCGAAGAAATCATGAAATTGACTATTGAATAGTAAAAGAATTTGTGCGATCCCTCACGGTTTTTATAAATGTATATTTCTTTGTTTACATTGATGCGCTGATTGATAAGGTATGCGTGGCTTTAGTTACTTTTTGCAAATATTTTATCGTATTCGGGCAATAGCAAATACTGAAAATATTTATCTCAAAGGAAACTCATACATATTTGTTATTAGTACAATAACATATGCATTCATAATTTCACCAATACAGATAATGTATATAGAGGTCATAACCTGAAAGTTTTTTTTTCTGTAATAACTTATTTATTGCATTTTTAATTATTAATACAAAGAATGATTATTCTTCCTATTAGAACTGAAAATAATTATGTACCTTTTCACAAATATAACATCAAGAGCACGGACTGTGACAGCAAGCAGTTATGAAAACACGTAAATACAAGTTCTTTTCTCATAGAAATATAAATAAGTCACACCTCTATAAATATGAATGATAATCCAAATCAGTTGTGGACATCTTGGTGGAAGCTGTATACTGAGGGTACATAACTTACTTTGTCAGTTGGTAATGGGTCTGGAGCTGGCATGTCAGTTAACTGCTAGTAGTCTCTTGTGATTTCATGTTTATGTCCGTATATTTAGTTCTTTCAGTTTCATTTTTCACAATTGACTCAGTCCTATTGCCAACTGAATTTTACTGCTGTTGCTATTGTTTTTTTTTTATTTATCACATTGGCTAGGGGGGAGGTTTGGGCCCAATAAAACTAGTTTAATCCCGCCGCAGCAGGTTTGCGCCTGTCCTAAGTCAGGAAATTTATTAAGCCTTTGTGTGTCTTGTCTTCTTTCTAGTTCGTTTACTTTATGTCTATAGGAGTCTATGATGATGTTTATTTCGCTGAACTTGATTACTCTTTATTCAGGGGCCGACTCTGACCTGCCGTTGGGTGTGGGGTTTTCTCACCGTTCATTGAAGATCTTATGGTGGCTTTGAGTTGTTATAACTCCCCTTTGGGTCGTTGTCTCTTTGACACATTCCCCGTTTCCCTTCTTTTTCTATCTAAAACACTGAGCAATTTAAAAATGAGGCCTTTTCATTTGGTTTTTGCAGAGAGCTGCACCTTAACTAAATTTACCTCCTTTTGAACAAAAACAGGAAACGACATTATTTCAAAACAACCAATCAGAGAAAGACGTAACAACTCAGTATATGAAAATAAATAAGTTAACAACTCGCTAACAACTCGGTTTATGAAAATAAATAAGTTAACAACTCTGTACAGGAAAGGAAATAAGCTTACAACTCGCAAACAATCCGTTGTTTCTATGGGAAAGAGTTAACAACTCGCTTCAGGATCATGTTTACAGACTATCTGAACCAAGTTGTTACCGGTTTGTTAAACGGATCAGTAACAAACCATGCTAACAAACACTGAATCCAAAGATTGAACATGGTTTGGTATCGGTTTCATCGCGAGTTGCCAAAAAAAAAACGTTTTGTATAGGAATGGATTAATGATATCTAGGTATTAAAAAGCTTTGGTGTACCTGTTCTTGAGAGAATATCTCATATGGATACTCAATCATACTTTCAAATTTTGGCATTTTAAATGAAGTGTTATTCTGGCCATTCTGTTTATACGGTGACTACATCTCACGATTATATTTTGCCAAGTTTTCTTGCAATTAACTACATGAGTTAGGCATATCAGTAGAGAATCAGGTTAGACAACTCTCCGGACAAAAATCTGTGACCTTTTGTTTGAATTGATAATTTATTGTGAAATAATGTAAAAAAATGTTTGATATAGGTAAAATATTTAACTTCGGAATGTAAACATTCTTTCTGCACAATGTTTGTTTATTTTATATTTGGATATAAAAATGCCAGATTTTTAAATTTCATATGATAGTAATTTTCTATAAAACCGCATTTTCAGTAGGCCCTATATTAACTTGGGAACCCACTAAAACCCATCTAGCATATGGAAGATTTATATTTCACATATCTGCAGTGCAAATTTCATTACAATCGGACTTAGGGAATTTTTTGGCTTTGCTGTTAAAAATGTAAATTTTTGTAGTTTTTGCGCGTGGTATTTTGATTTTGACTTGAGTTATGTTCCTTTGGCCACAGCCACAAATTTTTAGTTTTTCCCACTTTAAATGTGCTGCCATCTGGCGTTAATTGATATACCTACATGAGTGCCCTGTTGTTGTTTATATGTCATGATTGTCTTCAATGAGCCTTTTTGCCGGGCAAAGGATAACAGCGGTTGTAAAAATACTTTGCCAATTACTTTCAATATGTTTGGTTGACGATCCCTAATCTATGGGTTGTAAAGAACATGGATATTTAATATTTAGCATTGCATTCCCCTCAAACTTGTGCAAGGGGCCGTTTTAAACTTAGTTTTGCAGTATGAGCAAGGCTCATTATTTAAAGCCTCGTGGTGACGTCAAGATCTCAACAATAAATGCGTTTTCCATTGCTTTTTTAAATGTATTTGTAAGGACTTTGTTTCATATGCATTTACTTATATCCTTTCATTGTTAATTCGAACAAGAATTTTGGTTTATCTAGATGCATTAGCCTAAATAAGCGGTCAAAGCGCCGTAACTCCGAATGTTCACTGCTCGAGTTAAAAGGCAAAAACATAACGGGTCATAACAGAAGTATTCAACAAGATGTAACTTTTAAATGATGTTAAATTATCTTAAATTCATCGAAATGAAAAAAGTTACTTGTTTTAAATTGTGAAACAGATGTCGTTATGTGTACAGAAATTGAACTAGTTTACTGTTATATGTATGTATTGTATTGTTGTGTGAATGGAGAGAGTGGGTTATGTCGCTTTCACTGTGAATTGTAACCGTTATGTGACGTCATCTTTGTCTGGATAAATGTTAAACTAGAATTTGACTTTGTTTGTCAGCCTTAAATCGTGAACATCAGGCCGCAAGAAGCCGTTCCCCGGGTCGTAACATTACCCCCGACGATGACTGACGGGGTTGTCTTTCATAGGATGCATTGAAATGAAAATAGTAAATTGGAGTTTATAAAGTAAATTGTAGTAATTTATTTAACGTATAAGACAGAATACTTAATACATTGTTTTAATATTTCAGGCGACATAATTTACCATATTGAACAAGGCAGTTTTGCCGATAGTGTGTTCCATGTATCAAATACAGGGGCACTTACATTACAGCAATCGTTATCCAGCTATTATACAGAAGAAATGCTACTAACCTTCACAATTTACGCTGTCGACACGGGAGGAAAAGACAGTCAAACACAAGTCACAGTTGTGATACCAGGTACCCATGTTGAAACCTCTACTGTTGACAACACCATTAAATACAAAACCTTTTTTACATATGCACCAAATATGGCATGGTTTGTTCCACTAATGTTTATTTTGTTTGGAACATTTTGTGTCGTCGTTAATACGATATGGACATCGATTAAATGTGGCAGTGCTCCATATAATAAATAAAGTGTATGAAGATAATCAAGGAAAAAAGACAATGAGCCTTAGCAGTTGCAATAGACTTTGAAATAAAATTCACAGCAACTTTGGTATTTTGTTATTTGATAAATTTATTTCCATAATTTAGACGTTTCATCCTAGAATCACGGTTATATATTTGACAGACCACTCAAAAACTGACGTTAAACGTTAAATGAGAGATAAAGTAATCAAAAAGCTTAATCTATTTATATTAAAGAAGACAAACTTAACGAATATGAAAACAAAGCATCCATAAGTTATGTCAAATTCACAGCAACTTTTACTTGTTTCACAAGTTTTCGTTTGCTTGATTTCATTTTATGTCAATCCAGTGAAAATCGGGCATACAATTTTTACCAGCCTCTTATTGTGTGTGTTTTCTATGCAGCACTTTCGGGTTGCAAGACACCTACTTCTTTTTTAACGACAAATTTTTATATGGAAATATTTCGTCAGTTTCCAGGCGAAACGCGACTATTGAGTCGTGTTCACTCCGGAAAATTTCTATTATTATTATTACCTGTCCGTGCGCCCGAATCTTTAACCGTTACTATAACTTTTGAACTATGTAAAATAGACTTTTTATATTTGGCAAGTGTATTGATCTAGCCAAGAGGAACATTACTATGAGAAAAATAGGTCAGGTCAAAGGTCAAGGTCACAGAGGTAAAAAAACGGGGTCAAATTAGGTCTTTTCACATATTTGCAAGTGAATCCATATAATTCATCGTATTGAGATGGGTTTTACAGCTAATAAAATTACACATCTGTAGTATGCCAGCAGATTTGAGGTAGCATTTAAAGTTTTAGAGAAACAAGATGGCCTTAAGGTGGCCAAATGGATTTTTTTTAATTTTGTTTTTTTAGATCTGGTTGCAGTATTTTTCTGTAAATTCTTAAAACATGTTTAAACAGATATATTAAACAGTTAAAACCATTTTCAATAGATAAGAGGCCCAAAATTAGGTCAACATCTTGTTTTTTAAATGTTATATTCTCCCTTTTTTTATGTTGTTATTGTTTTTTTTTTTTTTTGTTTGTTAGAATTACCATTGATAGCGGCTGCATAGTGGACATATCAGTCTGCATATTACTTCCGCAAAGCCATATCCGGTAAACCCTGATGAAGTAAGAGGTTGACCGGGAGATAGCAATTTTTTCAAAGCTTAGAAAGCAGAAACTTGTTTTATATTTTAACAAGAAATAATACTGATAAAACAAATATCTATTATACTTTTCTTTCTGATTAATTATTCAAAACACAATTAGATAAATATAATGTCAGAAAAACTAAAAAAAAAAAAAAAAAAGGTCACCGATATATTCTGCAGAATTTCCATGTTTTTAACATTATTACAATAATAAAAGCTCCGAAGATCCATCGAAACAACAAATGGTGTAGCAATAGATGATATCCAAGTTGATGGTTGAAAGAGTGGTTTGTTAAAAATTTATTTATATGTCCCTATTATTTTTGTAATTCTGTTTACGCAGAGCATGGCGGAATAGAGAAAGGGGTTAAATAAACTGACAAAAATAATGGACACCAATAGGTAAAGTGACAACACACCCCATCTGCGGACATAAATAATTTCGATTCTCATATGACAGTAAGTGATCGAGGCGGAAATGAAGGGTCAGTAAGTCTCGTCATGTGACCCTCAAGATATCACGACAAAATGCTATTTGAAAACGTTTCCTGACAAATCACATCTGCGCATGATAACCTTAAAATCATCGCATGTTTTGTGCAAAATACAACTTCAGGGTACAATTTATTGTGACGTCGTCTTTTTTCATGGTTAGGACTGTTGTGATGTCGCTTATTGGATATTTACACATGTTTTCCGTTGTTACCAAAAAAGAATTATTAATAAATCTCAGAAATCATCTGATATAAATATTTTCAGTCATACTATCATGAATTTTACTTAAAAAATTACAAAATTAATTGCTTGTCACTGACAGAAACACCTGAATATATTTCCTATTGTTCAAGCAAACGGCAGTAGAATACCAAAGGAACAAGGAATGTGGCCATTACAATAATCAAAGTCTAGAGACATAGCAAAAACTAGAACACAGAAAAACTGAGAAAAAACAATTGCATGTAACATCTACAAAGCACAGAAATAAAGAAACAAGACATTCAGAACTAAGGCACTTACAGTGTGAACTCCCATGAAACTGGAACTGACATCAGGTGCTCCGGAAGGGAAAGCATATCCTGTTCCAATAGTGGCACCCGTCACATCGTAAGAAGTTAAAATCCACGGTCAAGTCAAAAGCGGTAATGTCAAACCGTGAAATCTAGCTGAACATGTCCATTTTCATTTGAGATACCGACACTTCATATCTTCCAATAATGTCATGATGACGGCCTTAGAATTTCTAGAGGGGAGAAAATAAAAAAAAGGCTTAACAAAGCCCTGACGTAGCAGCTTTTGAGACAGTACTTTTGCTCTACTGAAAAAATCATGGTATAAACTACATGCTCAACAGTAACAATTCAGCTGTGAAATAAACATTACATATTTGCTGGAGAGGTAGGACTATTGGTACTAAGAAAGGGAAATTTCACAATTGGGAAGTTGAATTTATGACGTTTGTCATATAGCTTAACTTTCAAACTTCCATCTTCTTCAATGTATAACAAAAGAGCTAAGTACGAAGCTGAAGTAGGAGTATCAGTAGTCTCTATAATTTCAAGCTCATCGGGATAGATCTGGTGTAAGGGACCGACCATTTAACTTGAAGGGGGGGGGGGCTATGGTTTTTTTCAAAAAAAATATTTTGGATCTGATTTTATGTGAAAAAAATATTTTGGCTGCCAAAATGTTGAAAAAAAATTTTCTGAATGAGGCTTTCTGCCCAAAAAAATAATGTTAATTTTGAAAAAAAAATATTTTGTTGATACGCGTGCAAAAAATAAAAAATCTGTTTCGCGCGAAGCGCGAAAAAAATTTTCTGTCCAGAAAAAAAAACCATAACCCCCCCTTCAGGTTAAATGGTCGGTCCCTAAATATTCCTCAAATTTTGGAATATTAAGAGAAAGGACACCATCTATGAAGCAGAAGTTAAAATTAAAGGACGGGGCTAAATGTTTTTGTTTTTTTTCTGAGTTAGCCCTTATAAAAACTTGGCGTCATACGAGTATTGAAAATGTCAGCTAAAAATGGCGCGCACTTAGTTTCTATCGGAATCCCGATTGTCTGTTGAAAACCCGGCCTCCAAATTCGACATAATTATTGTGTATCAACAATTTGAATATCTTGATTACGTCATTCTCAGTATACCTCTTATTTGCTTCAGTGTGGTTCTTTACTAAATATGCTTTGTATTGTCCTCCATGAAATAGTGTCCAAAGGACAAAGTTTCACATGAAATAATGTCCAAGAACACAATTTCATAATGAAATTTTGTTCAGGACACAATTTCATTATGAAATAATGTCCTTAGCCATAAAAAAATGTCCACCATTCATTAACTCATAATTCACTAAATGAAATAATTCTTGAAAACTCTTAAAAGTGTAATGATTACAGTGTAAATGTAATATTAAATGACCAATGTAAGATATTATTATATGACTATAAATATACAAGAATCTGATTGGATAAATCAGTGCTTCGCTTTCCCTTTCAAACTGTGATGATCACCGCGCAATTTAGCACGTGAGGTTAACATCACTGTTAAACACTTCAGTGTGTACTCATAAATAGTAACAGGGAAAATCCTAGTTTTCTAATGTGATGATCACCGCGCAATTAAGCTCGCGAGGTTAACATCACTTTTTAACACTTCAGCGTGTACCTATATATAGTAACAGGGAAAATCCATTTCCCAAAGTAGAAGCAGTGTCAAGACTAAACTGTTGAAAGAAGGAAACACAAGAGTAAAAACGTTAAATTTTCGGAACAATTATTCATATAATAAAACAATTGATGACTTTCGATTTCGGTTAAAACCACAATTTAACAACCCGCGAGATCTGATAATTACCTCGGCCGTAGGCCTCGGTAATAATCTCATCTCTTGGGTTGTTAAATTGTGGTATTAACCTCATCAAAAGTCATTAATTGTATAATGATGATTGATAATTAAGTAATCAATTAACTTTTTACTATCTTGAATATAAAAAAATAACGAAGGTGCATAAAAGCAGTAAATTTCGTTATGCTGTACACGTGTCTCAAGGAGTAACCTCTCTCAGCAGCATTAAAATCGAATGATATGGAATAATTCAATATTAGATAAACAAAAGACAGATCTAATGAATTCTAAGATTAGTATGAAGGAGGCTATCGCTCCGATCTATAATCATGCACAATTTACCAAAAGTAGGGACTTTCTATTCGTTTCATCTGTTTGTCTGATGTCCCAAAATCGACAAACTGATGAAATATTTATACTAATAAAAGTTTTTACACTAGAAACTATTTTATTAGCAGATAATTTGTTTGAAAGTGTTTAGGGTTCTTTTTGTGTATTTTTATAAAAATCTGTAGATTATTGCTCTTATCATATTGACCTTATTCAACTTTCGTCTTGCATAAAACATCAAATGTGTTCTGCAGACACAAATATCACAGCGGCATGCTACACTCTTTTTCTGGAAATCAAATTATACATGTATTATTTTTTTTCATCCTTTATAAATAAGTTCTGGGTTTTGTCTGTAATTAATTAATTAATTGATTAGTTATCATAAATTCATTAACTATGATGCAACTATTTTAGGTTTAGACACTAAAATGATTTACGACATAAGCATCTTTCTATGAGATATTGTCCTCATAAATACCCTAAAACTTTGAATTATCTCCCTTCTTTCTTGACACATTCCATGATGCCCTCCCATAAATTAGACATGGAAAAATGTCTTTTTCTGGATATTTTTTCACAGTAAATGACACATTTTCATAACTCATTATTATGAAATTTTGTCCAAATTGACATAATTTCACAGGACAAAATTTTGCTTTACAGTGTATCTGCGTTCTCCATTTTTAGAACATAAACATGTATCAAATCAGGAATATCTGTTTTCAATTTATTGTGTGGCAGAATTTTATAAAGAAAAGAAAAATAAAAAGTTTGTATGCTATGATAATGGGTGAGACTGGTTGAGTATAGCTGTTCAAGTAAATCTTTAGAATGTTTAAGAATCCACATCTGATTGACGGTCCCGCTCGTGGAGTAGGCTTTATCAAAGTTACTTTTCAGACCATCTCTGAATGCGTTCAGTAAAGTAGTAAGAATCTAAGAAAGAATTAATATAGCAAAGATAACAGGAAACACTTACAATGGCCGAAACTAAAATACATGCAACAATCCACTAGGGAACTGCACAAGAAAAACAACAAAAAGACAAAAGTAGACAACGATAGGAACTCGGGATAGCCGGACTTGGTACCGACAGTAGCAAGTGCTAGTTGTTGGGTTTTACCGGTTTATGGGTACCCAAACCTCCCCTTTCTCTATCCCGTTTCCCTATAGTATAATAAACATACACAGGTAGACTACTAACTGCAAGAGAAAGCGGCTTAGTGGTGGAAGACCCCGCAACGAACCTCTGTTTGTTTGAATTGTTATGAAGTTTGGGGCCTAGTAGATGTAAGATACCTAATTGTTTTCATCATCCGCTTTTTAGTCAAGGATGCTAGAACAGAAGTGTGATTTTTAATTGTCTTCTCCCTTGATGATGTAGTGGAAATATAAGTAGGGTTTCCTGATGATTTATCAGTGCCCACCTCCTTAACCAGGAAGTCAAAATAGTGTTTCTCACACACAAACAGCATGTTGTTAGAAGCTTTTTCTGCAGGAACAATGACGTTATTTATGTGGAGATTGGCCAGAGATTTTACAACGAGTAGGTATTAAATTATATTTGGATTTCTGGATTTCATTGATGTTTTCAAACGCCGAATGCGATCCACAATTAACGACTTTATTGAACTTATCAAATCGGACAACGTCTCGATATCTTCTTCCTGTTTATTTGCACACTTTGATTTTCTCTTAAATAATTCAGTCCTAAAGAAATTTCACATCACAATATTTCTGTTTTGCTTAAATCCCAATGCAACAGGGAATGGAAACCCAGTTAATGTCCACACTGGGATCGGTCTAAAAATCAAAATTAAAGAACGAAGTTCGATCAGAATATTTTTTGGGGTAGAAAGCTAAACTTGTTTATCAGTTTTATACCCCGCCACTAGTAGTGGAGCGGTATTATGTGATACCCTCAGTCGTGTGTACGTCCGTCCGTCTGTCCGTCCCCGAAGGTTTCCGAATGAATGCTTGTTAACGAAATAACATACTGTCTTCAAACTTGATATGTGAGTTGTTTTTCACAAAACTCAGGCCAAGTTCGATATGGATTCAGAGGTGTAAGGGGTTCTGGAGTTATGCCCCTTGAAACTTTGAAATTTTGCGAATTTTAGGGTTTCCGACTGATAACTTGTGAATGAAATAATATAATGTCTTCAAACTCGGTATGTAACTTGTTTACCACAAAACTCAGACCAAGTTCGATTTTTGGTTCAGAGGTCTAAGGGGTTCTGGCGTTATGCCCTTTTTGCAAATTTTAGGGTTTCCGACCGATAACTTGTGAAAGAAATAACAAACTGTCTTAAACTCGGTATGTAAATTGTTTACCACAAAACTCAGGCCAAGTGTGATTTTGGGTTTAGAGGTGTAAGGGGTTCGGGAGTTATGCCCCTTGAAACATTGGAATTTTGTGAATTTATTACTTCTGAATGAAATACCAAACTGTTTTCAAACCTGGTATTTAATTTGTTTAACACAGACCAAGTTCAACTTTGGGTTCAGAGATTCAAGGAATTCTAGGGTTATGCCCCTTGAAAATACAAAAATACCAAAGTTGTTTTGTGAACAGTAAATTTTGTTATGCTGTACATGTGTTTCAATTTGAAATTTTGTGAATTTAAAAAAAAGAAATTTTGTGAATTTTAGGTTTTCTGACTGATAACTTGTGAATGAAATAACATACTGCCTTCAAGCTTGCTGTGTAAGTTGTTTACCAGGAAACTTAAACCAAGTTGGTAGTTGAGTTCAAAGGTTCAAGGTGCTCTGGAGTTGTGCCTCTTAAATTTTTTTGTGAGTTTTAATTTTAGGTTTCCGTCTGATAACTTGTGAATGAAATAACATACTGTCTTCAAGCCGTATGTCAATTGTTTACCCCAATAAACAGACCAAGTTAAATTTGGGTTTCGGAGGTACACAGATTTCTGGAGTTATGTCTTTTATAACTTTAAAATTGTGAAACATGGCGAGGTATCATGTAATGCACCATTACAATTTTTCAACTTTATTTTCAGAATAGAATTTCACATAGGATATGATCGAAAAAATATTATGCAGTTGCAGCGCTGTAATTTTCAAAACGCCGAATATTTGGATGTCAAAACTTTTTTTTTCATTTTATCTGCAATGGAGCGGCAAACGTTGTAGAATTGATACGCATCTTTACAGTACTTCCAGTTTTTTCAACCTTAAATACAAAAAAAAATGTATCCACAAAAATAAAAGAATTCAGTGGACTTAAAACAGTAATATTTGGACTAAAATCTAGTAAAATTTAAATGTAAATTGAAATAGATTTTTAAGGACTTAAACACGCTTGATATGAGTTGTCGTTCGTCAAAACATTTTAAAGCAATTTATTGTATGAAATAAATCTATTGAAATTCAAGTACTTTGTTTTTGTCTTGGCAGTTAAAAAGAAACTTGTTTAATCGCCACTTCACTTTATACACCATTACATACTGGGATCAATGTAAAGCTCTGAAATTCCTGTCGAACCACTTGAAAAACAAAGAGGGTAGCAAAAAAACTACTGAAATAGAACATTTTTAAATTAACTCTATGCAATAAGAAATATGTTTTTTCAAAGTATTATGATATCAATAACCACTATTAAGGTTTAATTTGGTTCGATAAAACACACCTGCGATGTATGCTATTATTTTCATTAAAAATATCGTTCGTGGGGTATTTAATAAATTAGAAAAGGGTATTCTGAGCAAAAATTTAAAATTTATGTGTTTGGTTGATAGAAAAGATGATACTGAGTGCGAAACATTAAAAAATCAGTCTCTCAATTCATGCAATGGACGCACATTTTTTCAACTGTTCTAAATGAGTTTGATTAAAATCGCGCAAAAAACAAAGTAAAAACAAAAAACCCAAAACAAAGCAAAACAAAACTCAAATACATAGTAAAAACAAAAACAAAAAACCAAAACAAAACAAAACAAAACAAAAACAAAACAAAAAAAACAAGGAAAAAAAATAATAAAAAAAATATAGGATTAAAAATATAGATTTCTCAAAAAGATTTACAAGCTGATTGTAAAATTATACCCTCTCAGATATTTAAAATAAAAACATTTAAATGGAAATTTCCAAATCTACAAAGTAAATACAGCTGGATTTGCTAAACTACAAATTCTAAATTAATTTATTTTGAGATTTTAACAAAGTAATGGAAAGCAAATAAAAATAAATTACATGTAGATTAATATGAAGTGTATCTTTAGGGGGTAAATTTTATTTCATATGTACCTGCCTCCTGTTTCCTTGTCCTTATTTCAAAATCATTTCAGGAACTCGCTGGAACAAACTTCAACTGAATTGAAGAAGAAAAAATGATAATGGAAACAATCATATTATTATTAATATAATTTTTATTTTATTTTAATACCTCCCCTGCTTTAGCAGGCAGTATATAGTGATCATGGTGTCCGTCCGTCCCTTCGACCGTTCATTTTCAATGAAACTTTCACAGAATATTCAGTGCATATTGCCACTGTTCACCAGATATCTTAAAAGTTTGACTTGACTTGAATTTTTTGTTGTTGTTGATATTTTTTTAACTTCTGGAATCAAATTTGGGAGCGGGGGTATATATAAGTGAGCTTTGCTCAGTTTTTCTACTTAATATTTTTATTGTTTACAAAAATAAAAAAAAATCAAAGAGAAAAAAACATAGTGACAAGTAAAATTTCTTGATTTCTTCTCAAAAGTACATATAATCATGAATTTAGATATTTTTCTAGACAACATCTTATTATGTAAAATTTGGCAAACAAATCAATTTCATAAGTACCTTCCCTGCGACTTGTAATGATGCGTAAAAATTTT
Organism: Modiolus philippinarum; assembly: GCA_002080025.1. Classification (NCBI taxonomy): domain Eukaryota; kingdom Metazoa; phylum Mollusca; class Bivalvia; order Mytilida; family Modiolidae; genus Modiolus; species Modiolus philippinarum. Next base: position 32,319 of record MJUU01006453.1, read on the forward strand.
CAATCAAATGACAGTTTTGAAGTGGTAGGTGTCTGCAACTAGATTCTACTTCTCATATCCGGCATGTTAGCAATCTGTTAGGTATTGCTAACAATGTATATTTCACAATATGTAGCAGTATTACGTCAATCATAGCTTTTTAAAGTTATTGTTAAAATTTTTAATGGCGCCATTTTGCAGCTGCAGTTTCTAACAATACATGTTCTCTGCAATTTACCAGCTCAAAGTTTCACTACATGTAATTATCATCTGATAATTATGTTGTTGACGGCAGAAAGTTTGAAAATGCTTGTGCAATTATGTTTGCTTGTTTAGACCAAATCATCCGTCCGTTATTTCCATTTATGATTATCTATAATATTTCTATTGTTTTGATAATCGAGTTTGTAAAAATGGTAGGACTCTGTGATTCTCCATCATTCATTATCTTTTGACAATTAAAACATACCAATATAACATTAATGAAGGGAAGATAACAGGAAACATTTACAATGGCAGAACATTACAATCACATGTCACAATCAACCAGGGAACTGCACAAGAAAAACAATAAAATGGCAAAAGACAAACACAGATAACGATAGGAACTTGGGATAGCCGGACTTGGTACCGGCACTGGCAACAGCCAGCAGAAGGGTTAAAACTGCCGGCTAGCTCAAGGAGCCTAGTCTGCTGGTAAAACACTCGCACTACGGAATAATAATCAAATTCAAAACTTCCCGAAGGGTTTGGTAAAGAATCATCATGGATTTCAGTAGACATCGCCAGTATCAGTGAGAGGCCAGTATAATTGTATAATCTTCAGCTCACTGGATCCCAAAGCCAATTTAACGGAATCATGAAGAATATCCGGTAAATATCCGCTATTACGTAAAGAATGTAAGTTACGTCCCATTTTTTCTTGATTTTTTAATTATTTTTTGACATTTTTTAACAACATTTCCGTAAATACGAGGGTGAAAATGCCTTCAATAATAAGCTGTTTCCGAGTCGCATTATACTTAGATAGCAAATGTTCATCTTCTATAAAACTTCTTAAATCTATTAAATCTGTAACCTTGTTGTAATAGTTTGGATGTGATAGTAAGGTTACGTTCATTAAAGTCGTCAAGAGTAGATCATACGCGTGCGAATCGTACCAGTCGAGATATATACACCCCGTATGATGGTGCTACGGGAACGTCTCCATCAAGAAAAGGAAAATTAGTAATAGGGAAATCAAAATCATCCCTTTTATCATAAATTTTAGTTTTATTTTTTCCAGAGTCAACGATGATAGTTAGATCGATGAAATAAGTTGATCACTGTTTTGTATGGTTCCATCCTGTAGTTTTTTCATAAAGTCCCGTTCATAACAGAACAGGAAAAGAGAGGTGCACAGTTTATACCCATGGGAATTCCAATGACCTGTTGATAGACGATGTTGCCAAAACGAACAAAAATGTTGTCTAGCAAAAGATTTAGTGCCTTAATAATGTCATCGCATGTCCAGGAACAATGATTTTTGTAAGTGATGTTAGAGAAGATTCCTTGCTTATTATTACAACAAATGAATTGTAGACCAAAAAGATGAAAGACCATTTAAAAAGTTGTCCCAATTTCGATTTAATCAATTTATGTGGAAGGGTTGTATAAAGTCCGATCAGTTTCTGTGACAACGTCTTCCATAACTTGAAGATAAAACCACTTTTAACCAAATATAGAATTCAAGCCTTACGATATGTAGCTAGAAACTGTTCAAAAACAGTAAGACCTCAGTTCTTATTGAAACTTTAGCAGGGTCAGTTTTGAAGTCGCAGGTAATTTCTTTAAGATTCGAGAAGGTCATTGTTAATATATTTTCATCCGATGTCACGGGTCGGTTTATAGCCAATTTGTTTTAGCACTCATCAGGTTGGTTGAAACACGGGAGTCGTAAATTTATCAACATTTCATTTCAAGTTGATATACGAAGCCCCACATTTTGAACTTACATGAGAAGAACATGGGCTCAATATTTCATTTCAGTGCTTTTGCCCCCTTTAAAAATTATACCGGGCGATTTTCAGCTTCAAATGGAATGCTTAGTAAAATATACCGATATTTTTAAAGAATCTTAAGCGCATATGTCATAGTGAATCTGCTTTTGGAATGTGAAAATTTTTTAAAAGTTTTGGAAAGACTTCGATCTGTTAATGAAGCATACACCTCCGTCGATAGCTATGACTTTTCAAACCTTTATACTACATTACTGCATGCACTTATCAAAGAGAAATTTTCGTATTTGATCAAATGGTCCTTCAAAAAATCAGGATGTACTTACATTTGTTGCAATACATTCAAATCGTCTGGACTTGTCAGGATATGATAAAAGCATTAAATTTTCTTCTTGATATGTCCCAAGTCAGGAATATATTGGTCATTGGCTTGTCCTTGTCGTCTTATAAAATTTTAGTGTCTTGACATTCGGGTTATTGGATGTAGTTTGTTTCCGTTGATTTATTCACTTTTTTTTACCTTTTTGGGGGCCATTTAGGGCTTGCTATAGGGTGTGAGGTTCTTCACGGTGTTGAAGACCGTACGGTGACCCGTAGATGCTTTGTTTTGGGTCGCTTGAACCTGGATATGGGATGTTGTCTCCTTGACATTTACCCCATTTCCTTTCTTTTTTACATCTATTTTAAATTCTGTTTTTGTTTTTGTTTTTGGGGGTTTGTTTTTTTTTTGGGGGGGGGGTTGCCATAGAAATTCATGCACCTTGCTTTATTATCTTTTATTGAATTTTTGGTACCTATTTACGGAAACAACAACTACGCAGAACGTTTAGTGCATATTGCCATTGTGCACCAGCTATTTTGAATTTTGTAGCTTCCGTTTCTATGTCCTTACGCTATAAGTGTACACACAGTTCTTCCTTACAGTCACTGCATACATTGACTATAAGGAACAGCTGACAGATATAATTTCAATAAGATTTACACTTTGTGGCAATTACTCCTCCTGGACATACACGTAAATGAAATGCAATGAAATTATCTCAGAATCTAAAAATCTAAATTAACACTGTGCACCAATAATGAACAGAAGATATCAGGAAACACCTAAAATGGCCGCAAATTACAATCCGATGCATCAATCTACCAGGGACCTGCACAAGAAAAAAAAAACAATTTTAAGACAAAAGAGGAACGTAGACAACGATAGGAACTTGGGATAGCCGGACTTGTTACCGGCAACAACAAGAGTTAGTGTTAAGGTTAAATAAGTTTTGGATATCCCTTTCGCTATCCCGTTTCCCTAAGTATAATAAACATACAAATCAAACCCGATACGGATAGACTACTAACTCGAAGACCACAATCTCGAAAAGGAAAAAATAAGACAAAATGTGATTTAGAAAGATGGATCAAGGAGTGCATTTGCTGAACTACCAGCTAGCTCAAGGAGTCTAGTCTGCTGGTAAAACACTGTCGAACTACGGAACAAAAATCAAGTTCAAAACTTCCCGAAAGTGTTTGGTAAAGAATCGCCCTGGATTTCTGTAGACATCGACAGTATCTGTAAGAGGCCAGTATACATGTCAAATCTTCTGGTCATTGGATCCCAAGGCCAAATATACGTAGAATAGTCTGACAATACCCCCTATTACCTAAAGAATGTAAGTTAAGTCCCACTTTTTCTGCATTATTTATCAGTTCTTACATCCGTAAAAACGAGGGTCTGAAATACCCATAATAATAACTAGTTGTATGCGATTCGCACCATATATAGATATCAAATGTTCGTATGTTCTATGAAACTTCTATAAAACCATGTATTTATAGAGACGTTGTCTCACGTACATTTACTCCATATCCTTTCAATGTTAGTTCTAAAAAGTGTTTTAACAATTTATGAATTCTTTAACCTTGTTGTAAAAGTAAATATTTTACGAAAGGATATGGAGTAAATGAACATGAGATCATAACACATACGTTAACTCCAACTGCAATGATTTTAATGAGCAGTAAGGTTACATTCATTTAAGTCACCCGGAGCAACATCGACGTCAAGAAAAGGGTTATTAGTAATAGTGAAATCAAAATCATCCCTTTTTCATAAATTGTAGTTTTAATTTTACCAGAGTCAACGATGATAGTTAGATCAATAAAAGGGCAATATTTAGAATCACTGTGTGCTTTATTAAGTTTCAGTTCTTGTGGGAAAGTGAGGTCGACAAACTGGGGATTGTCAATAGTAAGTATATCGTCGATATACCTGCTGTTTTCATTGAAAATTGAAATAAGTTTATCAAAGTTTTGTACAGTTCCATTTTGTAGTTTTTCCATAAAGTCCCGTTCGTAACAAACAGAAAGAGATCTGCTATGAGAGGTATACAATTTGTACCCTTGGGAATTCCAATGACTTGTTGATAAACGATGTTGCCAAAATGAACAAAATGTTGTCTAGAGGAATAGATTCAGTGCCTTGATCATGTTTTCGCAAGTCCAGGAACAATGGTTTTTGTAATTGATATTAGAGAAGAATCCTTTCTTTTCATTACATCAAATGAACTGCAGACCAGAAAATTTGAAAGATAATTTTAAAAGTTTTTCCAATTTGGATTTAATCAATTTATTTGGAAGAGTTGTATAAAGTGAATAAGATGAAAGTGGTCTTTTTTATTGATTTTATATATTTTTTCTGAAACATCAATGGATTTTTTTTTATACTCCAAAACTAATTTACACCAGTGTTTTGGTAAATTTCTTAACAGTATTTAACAGTAACTAACTCTTTAATACAGGAAATGCATTGAATAAAAGGTTGGACAAATTAGTGGTAGAACAATTAAGCAGTGAAATGATATGGAGTAAATGCACGTGAGACAAAGTCTCTACAAATGCACAGTAAAACAAAGCAATGGAACAACAAAGTTACTCGATGTCGATATAAAACGATTTAGGGATTCGTGTGAACCTTAGGAATCCGGCACGTAGTAAGCAAATTTTTTAAGTTATCTTTAGGTGGAACCTGGAGTATTTCTGTATCGTAAAAGAGTTTTTTTTTTTTTTTCTGTATCTTTTTTTTTTTTTTTTTTTTTTTTTTTTTTGATTCTGATAATTTTTGGGTTTCCTATATAAAGTACCTATTTTGAATGAATGTACAATGTACCTTTATTGCGGCAACAATTCCTCCTTGACCGCTGCGTAAAATTCAATTGCACTTTAACAGAATGCCATTATGCAACTACTAAAAATTTAATTTTATCATGTCGCCCAAGACGTAATTGGGACGAAAAATTATTTGTCTGAAAAAATATTCATTATTAATAAGAAAGTCAAGTGTACTGAACACCTGTATTTCATGGTACATACTTTTTCTTTTAAATTGGTTTCTGAAAAAAAAACATGTGGGTTTATAAGATTTATATTAAGTTTGGTTGAATTTGCTTCAGCAGTTTCAGAGGAGTTTAGGAAAATAACGTTATTCCATAGGAACTTATATCAAATATAAATTCCGCGCTTGTGGCCAGGGATTTTTTTTGTTCGGATCGGATCAATATGAGCAATCTTTGTAAAGGACTTTTTTCTTATTTCATTCCTGTCAATTGTGGTTGAATTTGCCTCAATGGCTTCAGAGGAGTTGATGAAAATGCAAAAAGCTAACAGACGGACTGACATACGAAGTAGTCAAGTGATTGCAATAGCTCACGCTGACCCTTCGGGCAAAGTGAGCTGAAAAATGATAGATGGGTGACCTTGGTTTTTTTACCTCCTTTTTTTATTTTAGAAATAGTTGGTTAAAGATTTTTTGGAAGAACGAACGCCTTCGAGTTTTTTTTCAGCTTTTATTTGGATGTAACTAGAAGCTAGTCCATTTTACACATTTATCTGCTGATGAACTCGTCTTTTGTAAAGTCTGACATATCTTAATATTTAAACCAGTGTAGGTATGAATGCAATATGAAATATTACTTCATCATCTTTCATAAGAGCGGAAGCAGCTGAAAAGTACACTTTTTTCTGACGAGTTAATTACCGGTTGCACCTGCACTCCGGATTTCTCGTTAGTACTAGAATTTCTTCTTTTTATCACCAGACAATGTCAAAATAAGCCAATATTAGTGGAAATGTATTTTCTTGAAACTTACTTTTATATCAGATTTCCTCTCCAATTGATTCGGCAGACGGTTATGACACCGAATTGTCTTCTGCTTAATCAATTGCCGCCAATTTTGTGTAGTATGACAGATTTCTCATCTTGATGTTTTGAATTGCCCAATACGCAATACAAACAACAACTGTTTAGGTTGGCAAAACAGGCATCCCCAACAATATGTTTCTTTGCTTTTCAAGCAAATACAGCATTTTTAACTGATTTTTTAACTATCACGGTAGATGTTTTTCTGGTATTATTTTCCTTGTTAGCTAAGTGATATGTTTTTCATACTTGTTTGACACCAGTGGTATTATAAGCAATACATTTTGTGGTAATAATTTTGTTCTCATTGTTTTAGCATTTGATGTAAGACTCGAACTGCATCGCTTTCCTCGACCTCTTTTTTTAGGTGTAAAATCCTGTAGTGACATTCTGCGAACTGTTTGGAGAGGAATAATTGTTAAATTCCTTATTGATTATCCACAATTCCTAACAATACTATTTATTTTTAAGATTTTGTTTCAGAAAAGTACCAACAAAATGTTTTTTTTTTCATAATCATATCCTCTCGTGACCAGTAGACACGCGACTAACAATTGATTTCAACATTTTTGGTTATCTGGAGAAGGGGCAATTTTGAAATAATTAATGTAATAATGCTTAAAATACGGGTTCACGTTTTTCTTATGTTTTCGACTGTACATATTCGTTTACTATTTGCGTCTTCTTTTCAAAAACAACAAATATTTTATTTAATCACGATACTGCAGAGTACAAAAAATTATGCAAAAATATGCCAGAAGAATAACTTCCAAGCAAGGACTTATAATGAGAAAGATATGCAACTCGTACACAATCCATTTGCCTTTTAAAATCTGTGGCTGGATGTTTGATATGTATTCATTTTGCAGCTAACTACGGATGAAGTTGAACATGGATTTTAATAAAATGATGTTTTTCTGAAAGCTTAAACATTTTAACGTTGTTGGAGTAAATTTTGTTTCATTCTAGCAAGTACTTTCTTCAATACACGTAATTGAAATTTATCATCAAGACATTTTCATTGATTTTTTTGTCACTTCTGGTTTACATCGGTAAAAAATGCACCAACATTTGCACCTAAAGGCTTTAAAAGTAGTGCAAAAAATTTCATAAGATTGGTATTTTCGTAAAGTGTGACATCTACTGCAATGCCAGAATATATTTCGTGACCATCATTATTATATTTATATTGTGTCTAATGCTTTAAAGATAGTGTCCCAAAAATTACAAAATCTCACATCTCGAGATATATTTCCAATTTATCACGAGATGCTTATCCTTCTCATTATACGTCCTTGTTCCAAGATACTGTGTACTAGAGGACATAAAATACAGTATATGCAAAATATACCCGACCAGTATATCAGTATGATATGAGAATAAAGATTGGTACCAGAAGTGTGTTATTGGAGTGTTTTGTTCGGATCGTTGGTCTTTCAGGGCTGCTAAGACGGAGACTGAAAGCATGCTTTGCAACTCTGCAAACCTAGCAACAATAACAATTTGCAAAAGTGACATGCAATTCTTGTCATGAGCAATGAACCATAACTTAGCACGAAATTCCAAAATAAAGTAAAATTGAAAGGTTCTCACCATATAGGAAAAATGAAAGGATATGGAGTGAATGTACATGTGACAAAAACGCACACGATACATAGAAAACTCCAGTTTATCAAGGACAGGGCTTTTATTCCTGTCTTCATCTTGATGTCGCCTGAGGGTCATAGCCTTTTTGTGCAATAGTCATAGCGAATTTAATAATAATACAGTGGATGCTTACTCTGCTGGTGCACCTAATCACCAATTGCACACGTACATTTGTATGCGTGTCTCCGTTTTTCTTTTCCGTCCCGTATACTTGTGTAATGCCTTTGCTTCATGATGTTGCCTTAGTCATTTGACATTTTCTTGTTTTTGGAGTGACGGTACGGTTTTCACTTACTTTTAACGAATTCATATGTACAGTGTATTAAAATTATTCAGTATCATACTTCCTATATTATGTGCATCAGTATTCGAGTTACCACAATAAAGCATGTAATGAATGGGAGGGAGTCGGTTGTATTTATTTTGACATGTCTGATCAAAAGAAGATCTTTGATTTTGTTTAAAATGTTTAAAGAATTCACATGCATAATGAATATGATTCAGAATTATAACGCCTTTTATATGTACACCGCAGATGTAAAAGATCACACTTTTGAAATTCGTGCTTTTTCAATCTTCTGATAGATTACAAACTTCAATATAAAAGTTTTTATATAAATGAGTCACGTCCAAACATGGTTTGATAAAACACCTGAGTACGATTACCATGATTATTTCTAGTTCTTTTGGAGAAATCACACGTGTATTTTTCATTATCTTTTCCATGTAGAAGAATGGCAATTGATTGAAGATATTATAATACGAAAGAAAAGAAATAATGCTAATTTAATTCGCATGTCTAATACATCACCTAGAAGTTGAAAGGGATGGTTTATTTTGCCAGGTGCGCCAAGGTGTTTCTTTAAGACGAAGCTATCTTTTCCACTTGAATAGTATATACCTATTAGTATGAATAAGTTCTGTATATCCAGTTGTTATATATCTCAACTTTAAAGTTTCAATGTGTTAGAAAATAGATGAATGTTTGTAAGATGTTAAAGCTGGTCAGATTTAATAGAAAATTGGCTTCTTGTTTATTCTTATATTATACAAAAGCTTTTGTTTTTTATGAAATTTAATGCCAGAGTTAATTTGGGTGTTTTTATTTCATTTTTTGCTCAACGAACACAAAGGCTCATATATGAGCTATTGCCAAAACTTTGCGTCCGTCGATATCTGTTATTTGTTCTTCCATCGTCCGTTGCAAACGGTAATTGTTGCAAGGAAGAATTTAGATCTTTGAGATCTTTAGGAATTTAACGGAAGTTTGAATAAAAAAGATAAGCAATACATTAACTAGATTTGTGAACAGCATGTGTACGCTTCCTCTTGTCAACTTACAAGGTCTAAGTCCTTATGGAATTCATGTTGACATGTCCGTCATATATGGAGTCACATAATCATGGTTGTATGTTTGATTGACATATCGGTATACTTCACTTTCTTGTGGAGTAAAAAGACGCGAAAAAGCCGGGGTTTGTTTCATAGAGTTCAAAACATAATTAATCTTTAAAGAATTTCAGCCAGTGCTTCGTTGCTGGCCCAAAAACCGATTTTATTTGAAAACATGCAATATCTTAATTTCAGAAAATTTTGTTAAAACCTAAGGAGTATCTCCCTCTTGCATAGCTCTGTCCTTAGCTGATTTTGAGATCCTATTTGTAATTTGTTCTCTATCAGCTTTCACAATTATTTCGTTTTATTGATTTCCAAATGTTTTGATTTTATCTGCACTGAAGAGACATAAATTATCGAAATGTGCATATGCAGAATCTAAATTGACAGTAACTTCGGTATTTTGTCATTTATTACAATTGGGCCGATGCCACAGCTGTTGGACTGTTAGTCCCCAATGGTATTCACCAACCCAGTAGCCAGTACTTCGTTGTTGGCCCGAGAACCGATTTTACTTGAAAAAATGCAATATCTGAATTACAGAAAATTTTGTTGAAACCTTAAGAGTATCTTCCTCTTGCATAGCTCTGTCCTTAGCTGATTTAGGCTTTCCTTATTAGACCCTATTGGTAATTTGTTCTCTATCACCTTTTACAAATATTTCGGTTTAATGATTTCCAAATGTTTTGATTTTATCTGCACTAAAGAGACATAAATTGTCGAAATGCCCATATGCAGAATCTAAATTGACAGTAACTTCGGTAAATTGACAATATACCAGCTGCATGAGTTTTAATAGTACAATTATTATCCCCTTGTGAAACTATATATTTGTTTTTTCAATGTATATCAATTACATACATGATAAAATATATGTAAACCACAAGCTTCAAAAATAAAAAATTACAAAAAAAAAAAAAAAACTTCGGTATTTTGTTTTTTATTTGTCAGTCACATTACTTGTTGTAGANCCTCAAAATATGTACTGGTTTGTTCTGCAGTATTTTGATTTTTGAAATTCTATCAGATTCCCTATAGGCTAAAATGATAAGCGAAATTCAGATATAGACTCGCATTATATAAAGCTTCTTCACAATTTTAATGTTTGCATAACACTTGGTGTATGGTTTGTAAGTGGTAAAAGGATGTTTTATCTCCAATTATTTACACCTTGTAATAACACTATCAACTTCATTTGAGTCAATTTTTTTGAAATTTTGAAATTAGGCCTCAGGGCACTTAATCCTGTCTTTTTGCAATTCATTTTAGTAAAAATTATTATTTTCAATAGTCAGACTGCAAACATCTTTTGACTCTTATTTTGGAATATTTCCATAAAGTTTCAAAACTCTTCTTGTCAGTTTAGCTTTATTGCTTTAGATTGAAATTTTACATAGCAACTATTTCCTTTTCAATTTCTACAGTTGTAATAATCATTTTCAATGAAAGGGTCGCAAAAAAAAATGGAGATTTTTTTTTATTATTTTTTTTTTTTTGTAATTTCGTGAAACCCAAATACCGACAGTATTTGAGAATTTTAGCTAGCATTTTGTTTATTTCTAGAAATAGTGGACATATCAAATAGCTGACATGGACAAAAAAGTTTCTTATTTTGTTAAGTTTCCTAATGAAAAACCCCTTACTTTTGAAATCCTACCTACCAACCATGTTTTGTTGAATCCATTTCATATGTATTTGTTTTTCTTTTTTACTGAGCGTTGAAAAAGGGGGAACACTTTCGGGATGCCTGAATTTCATCCGATTTATGCCTAAAATCTAAGTGTTTTGTACTCACGAATAATAACGCAGTAACTTGAATTTTGATTGATTAAATTTCTTACTGATAATATATTTGTCACATTTGGAGGTGCTATTTATCATACCAATGGCACGAATTGAGCTCCTTTACTCGCAGACATGTTCTTATACTCCTACGAGACTGAATTTCTTCAGGGACTCGTAAAACTCATCAGAAAAATAGTCATTTCAGTGCTAAAATTTTCAACAAAATGGACTTTATTATCCCGCACTTTCGAAGAAGGTTCGGGGATAATGTTATACCCTCTGTCTGTCCGTCCGTCCGTCCGTCTGTCCGTCCGTCCGTCACACTTTTCTTGTGACTCAAACTCCTCCTACATTTATGGATTTAGGGATTTAAGTTTGTAGATGCGTAATAAGCTTTCGGATTTTTAGTATTGGCCTTGCTGCAAACAAGAGGCCCATGATGTCAATTTTAACAAAGACCAAAAGATGTGGATTTTGACACATATGGCATGTGACGCAAACTCCTCCTACATTTTGGGATTTATGGATTATATCTTTATGCAGAATTGTTGCATATAATCTATAGATTTGCAATAAGCTTTTGGAATTTTGGTAAAGTTTGGTGAAGTTTATCGAAACATTTCTTTTGAAATGCTTGTATCAATTCCGTGCTTTGTCTTTTTCGGGTCTTGATAATATGAGCATTATGATAGACTTATATCTGGAAATATCTAGAATGAAACAATATCTATTATTTTTGACAATTGTAAGGAAATTTAAAAGTTACATTTTCTAGGTAAAATAAAACAAAAGTAAGAGGTCTTCAGGAAGAGTTTCGGGCAGTTTACCAAGTTAGAATAAAAACATTGCAATCTAAAATCTAAAATTTTTTGAAATGGTTGTTAAAATAAAGGGGGTTGACCAAATATAACTTTAGAACTTTGGGTAGAAAAGGAAATCAACCACAGAGTTGAACTGAAAAATATAAGCAATCAATCTACCGAAAAGTCACTTTAAAAGGAATCGAAAAAGGTATGGTTGATTTCTGGGTCTATGATAAGTTCAGGAAATTTACTAAAATTAGAGTCAACATTCCTATTATGTAATTTTAATTTCATTGGACAAAAATAATAAAGGATTAGTTCCTAAGTAGGACAGGCCATAGACAGAACAAAATAAATATCTTCAATAAGTAGGAACCAAAAATTGTGAATTCCAGGTTACATACAAAACTGATATGAAAGAAATGATTGATTATATGATCTTGCATTTGATTTTTTTTTTTACATTTTCAGGAAACTCATCAATTTTTGAAGTTTTCTGTTGGATCTACAGATCCATTCAAACTTTAATGCATGTATATCAATATGAGATCTATCCAATCAAGCATTCACACAGGAACAAGTCCTGTTTGATATGGTGAATAACTAAATACTATATTAAGGTACATTATATTTCTGGAGATCACCATTGCGACAACTTATGTCTCTTAAGTGTAGTTCTGTTCAAAGCATTTGGAAGACAGCAAACCGAAAGATGTATAAATCTGTGAACAAAACGTCATTACCATCTAAATGAAAAACCTGAATCTTGCCCGTATGATTACTTCTACAAGATTAGTAAAATTTCTTTTTACAACTTGTCACTCGAATTGATTATATTCCCAAATTGATGTTGTCTTTTGTCTTCCTTCATTTATGTGGTAGGCTGTAAATATACTAGTGACTACCAGCCTGGTTTGACAGGCAACTCTACAGTCTCACTATCAATAGACCATATCCGAGTTCTGGTATTCAGATTCACCAGTTGTTGTTTGTCCGCCCTACGTCACAAACGTGTCCGCCCCATGTGACCAACTTCATGACGTTTTAGGCTCTATGACGTGACGTTTTCTATACTGTGACGTATTTCAAAGTAGTCTGGTAAATCCTAATACCATAGGTCGGATATGGTCTATTGTTGCTTCTGTGTACTCGGAATCAAACTGCTGTCATTTCATAAATTATATCTGGACATTAAAAGAACGATGGAAGTAATTTTTCAGACGCAGATTTCCTTAAAAATATCGAGCATGTTATTTAACAGTATAGTTGGGGTTATTGTTCCCCTCCTTGAGAAAGCAGTCCATCTGGACGTATGTATTTGTTTAATTTTCCATGAATCATGGCAAACATTTTCATCTAATAATTTCAAAAATATTTGTGTCCTATTTTGGTAAAAATTTCTCGAAAATCTCAAAGACAACAGATTTTTTTAAATCTACATTGAAACCATAGTTTGAGAATTTGTTTCGATTAGATTGATTGATTGATTGATTGATGTTTTACGCCAACTTCAGCAATATTTCAGCTATATCTTGTTAAGTATATTGAACAATTATATATAAACAGACTCTATTGAAACTTACAATATCTTTTTGCAAGATTATGATAAAAAGTAAGGAGTATCTCCCTCATGCATAGCTCTATCCTTAGCTGAATTTTGCTTTTCTATTTAGATCCTCTTGGTGATTTGTTCTCTATCAGCTTTATTATTTTTTTTCGGTTAATGGACTTCCAAATGTTTTGGGTTTATCTGCACTGATGAGACACAAGTTGTCGAACTGCGCATATGCAGAAAATAAATTAACAGTTACTTCGGTATTTTGTTAATATTTATATTAAATATTTAAAATATCAATATAAAACAGTAAAGCTTTATACAAGTAAAAACAAATATGTAAAATATTAAAAACATAATAGAAGAAATGTCAATTTAAGTGTAAGAATAGTAGAAACTTTATGTTCAATTAGAACAAATATTTTCACCAATTGGATTCCCAAAATATTTGATTCCAAGTTTTATGATTTCCTGAAAATTTCAAAGATCGCTTTTTTAAAATTTGGTTCATTTCTTCAAAGTCTCGAAGACCACTTAATTTTAGAATTCTTCATTGAAACCAAAGTTGAAAAGTTTGTTTCAGTTTTAACATTTTCATCAATAAGATTTCAAAATATTTGATTTCAGTCTTGGAAAATGTCACTTATGTTGGGAAATATTTTAATTTAAACATATATTTTCACTTATTAGCTTTCAAAATTACTGGATTCCAAAGTTGGTAATTTCCTGAAATTGTCAGAGACCATTCTTGGAAATTCTAAAAAGCAGTCACACTGTAGGATTTTTTTTTTTTTTTTTTTTTT
>MJUU01006453.1:46484-67563 GCA_002080025.1 Modiolus philippinarum
GGGGGGGGGGGGTAACAAAAGACATTTACTAATTAAATTTGATTCCGGTTGATTGTTATATTTCCCTAAAATTTCACTGACCACTCATTTTTAGCTCACCTGGCTATGCCAGGGTGAGCTTTTGCCATCACTTGGCGTCCGTCGTCCGTCCGTCCGTCGTTAACGTTTTTTTTCAAAAATCTTCTCCTCTAAAACCACTGGGCCAATTTAATCCAAACTTGGCCTGGGTCATCACCAGGGTATTTAGTTGAAAAAATATGTTCGGTTAGTCCGAGGACCAAACAACATGGCTGCTGTTACTAAAACAGAACATAGGGGTAAATTGCTGTTTTTGGCAAATAACTCAAAAACCGTTGCAGATATCAAAAATCTGACATGGGGTAGAATTGTTCAAAATGACGAGATCTATCTGTCTTGCAATTTTGAAGAAAATCGGAAAACCCGTCTCAAAGTTACAGTCCTTTTTCCGTAAAATTTTCAAAATTTATGCATTTTTATGCCCCCGCGATGATAAGTCGGGGGCAATTTGTTTTACCCCTGTCCGTCCGTCCGTCCGTCCGAGGGGGGTACATGGTTTGTCCGCGCAACTCCTCCTACAGTTTTAATGCTAGGAAGTATTTATTTTGCAGATCTTTTGTACTTATATTGAAGATGTGCATGTGATAAGGATTTTGATTTCGGTTCATTTTTTTCCAAAATATACATTGTACATCTTTTAATTTTTTGGTGATTTAGTAATAGAGGGTACATAGTTAATCTGTGCAACCTAGAATAAGATGTGTTTAGCGGGGGCATCATATGTGTCTTACAGACACAAATATTACTAAAAAATCCCAATTTGATTCAACCTTGCGCGGGGGCATGTCATCCTCTAGTTTATTTTTTATTTCAAAAACTGTAACAGATAGAGGTGAAGTGTAAATTGCAAAAATGTCCAG
Source organism: Modiolus philippinarum (assembly GCA_002080025.1). Classification (NCBI taxonomy): domain Eukaryota; kingdom Metazoa; phylum Mollusca; class Bivalvia; order Mytilida; family Modiolidae; genus Modiolus; species Modiolus philippinarum. The sequence continues at coordinate 47,423 of MJUU01006453.1, forward strand.
CATATAAAGATCTATATACTCTGAAATTTTGAAGAAAACCCAACTGCCTGTGTTGTAGTTATTAATTCTTTTCAAGAAAAAAAAAAAATGCCATATTTCCCTTTAAATTCTGTTTTCAAATCTTCTTTGGTTTACTTTTCTCTTTTAAGTTTAAGGGAAATTCCCTGCTATTACTTTATTAAAAATAATTATTTTTTACATAATCTAGAGCAAAAAAAGTGTTTTTGTACAAATTTTTACATTTTTTTTCGCAAAAATACTTTCATAATCTTTACTTATTTCACAAATTAATAATAGTTGTATATAAATGTATATTGTATCAATTTGTAAGTTTTTTTATGCCCACTATGCATACATCTCTCCCAGATAGCATCTTAACTTCATTGCCTGCATGACTTTATAACTGATCTGCATGGCCATGCCATGGTGATCTTCTTGCCATCACTGTGTCAGTGGTCCGTCCATTGTAAACTTTTCATTCGAACATCTTCTCTGAAACCGCTGCCAGCAGGGAACGCGGTTCAACATTGGACCTTGTGGGAAAGCATTCAAAGATCTTCTCTGATACACTGCGCCAATTGGAACCAAACTTGGTCACATTAGTCCTTCGGTTTTCCCCTTTCAAAATTTTGTCGGCAAGTCTGCACGTCATCCAAGATGGCCGCCAGCGGGGAACTTTGTCAAAAATTGGACAATATTGCAAAAATCTTCTCTGAAAATACTGGGCCAATTGGAACCAAACTTAGTCACAATGGTCCTTAGGTGGCCCCTTTTAAAAATGTGTTCAGCAAGTCCACATCATATCCAAGATGGCCGCCAGAAGGGAACGTGTTTTTAACATTGGACCCTATAGGGAAACATATTCAAAGATCTTCTCCTCTGAAAGTACACGGACATTTGGAATCATACTTAGTCACAATGGTCCTTACTTGGTCCCCTTCATAAAATGTGTCTGGCATGTCCGCATAGCATCTAAGATGGCAGTCAGTGGGAGACATTGTTTAACCTTGGACCTCATGGGAAATCATTCAAAGATCTCCTCTGAAAATACTATGTCAATTGGAACCAAAGTGAGGCACAATGATCCTTACATGGTCTTCTTCAAGAAAGGTGACAGTCGGTCTATGCCCCATCAAAAATAGCTGCCAATGGGGAACATAGTTTAATTTTGGATCATATAACATCAGCAAACTTCAAAATGAGACCCTTAAACAGTCAATAAACAAATTTGAAAATGAGAACCTTAAACGTAGTGATTATTTTGACTTATTGTGTCAGCCATGGCCTAGGTGAGCGATACTTGCTGTTGAGAGCCTCTTGTTTGGAAATCACATTTTAAGAATTAGGTTCAATTAAAAAAAATCATTTGCATACATTGCATTTCCAAAATATTCGATTCCAAGTGTGGTAAATTTCCTGATTGTCTTTAAGACCGCTTAGTTTTTGGAATTCTACCAATAGCCATATACCATTACATTTATTTGTGTAAAAAAAGTGATTATCGTTAATTTGATCTTAAAAATGCTTGAGGCGTTAATGACAAGTGTGTGCGGATATTCTGTCGTTTCCGACAGTCATTACGCTGGTATGATTTTTACTCAATTTTTAAAAATATTAGTTTCGACATTTCAGAAAAATGGACCAAATTTAGAACAGATATAAAAATTTAAGGAGATATCAAGACCCTTTCCAACTATGAGAAAATAAAATACAAACTACAATAAAATATTAACATATAGTTTCAGTCTATATCATGAATGCATATCTTCTTTTGGATGTTTCGTAGTCAGGAGGATACACACACATACAAACACGGTCCTAATAAAAACAATGGATGAGATCAGGTGCACCGGTAGAGTAAGCATCTCCTGTTTCTTTAAGACGCACGCCTTGTTGAACATGTCAAATCCGGTAGTAAGGCCAAATATGGTAGAGGAAACAACAATCTTAAACTTTTAAAGGTAAATCTGTTGTCATATTAGAAACAGATATTCCAAAGCAGTCCACAAAATCGTGATCATATGTCGACCAGAAAATTTCTGGAGTGATGACTTCAAGTTTTGGGTAACATACCCTTGTTTAAGATATAATTGCCGAAATGCGGATATACAATTCTAAATTAACAGTAACTTGCGTTATTTATTACCACTGGAGAGATGCATCTGCTGCTGAACTGTCAGTCCCCAAGGGTACTCACCAACCGAGTAGTCAGTACTTCGGTGTTAATCCAAAAACTGCAATTTATTATGAACCTTGCAATATCTAAATTTAACAAATTTTGTTTAAAACTAAGAAGTACCTCCCTCATACATAGCTTTGTCCTTAGCTGAATTTTGGCTTTCTATTTAGATTCTAATGATAATTTGTTCTCTATCAGCCTTTACACGTATTTGGGTAATGGACTTCGAAGTGTCTTGACGTGATCTGCACTGAAGAGACATAAGTTGTCGATATGCGTACATGCAGAAACCAAATCAACCATGACTTTGGTTATTGTGTTATTTAGATTGCCTTTTTGTGAGCAACCGGACTCTATCAAGGAAATCACTACCTATCACTACCTATCAAGGAAATCACTACCTATCACTACCACATGCATTTTAGTACCGAATGATTGCGGAGGTGTCAACTCCATATGCCGGTGCTGTTTGAATGTTGTTACAAAGGAAAATGAAGTTAACCAATGGAAAAGTGGGGTCATCGCGTTTATCAGTTTAGTTTGAAGTTTACCTCTGTTGGTAATTTCAAGGTGAACGTCAAGGATTGAGGTCGATGAGGACATGTTTTGGTGTCCTGAATTTCGAGCTCTTTTGGATAAATCAGAAAAAAATTAGCGAATCGAGGGTTGTTTTGTCGCTTGCGGTGCTCAGTGGCGACATATATAGATCATTATCCGTCGACTTGCGTCGGCGTCACAAAAACTTTCTGTAAAATTTTTTCGGGAATCATGTATCCGAGCCTCCTACAATTTGGCATGAGGTATCAGTACGGGGACCTTTACCGGGTAAAAGAGTTTGGATCTCTCACATGCCCACATCCTGATTGACAGAACTTAGAATATTTTTTGCGTCTTCCAAATTTCTGTCACATTTTTCTTACGAACCACATATACCTACCACCTGCAATTCAATTTGGAGTATCAGTATTGAGAATTACACTGTGTAATTGAGTTTGGGATGTCTCACATACCCATTTGACGGAACTCAGAATGTTTGTCGCCGTTTGGCGTCACAAAAAATTTCGGTCGCATTTTTCTCAGAAACTAATATCCCAATATCCTGCAATTTTGCTTGGGCTTGGTGTACATGTATCAGTATGAGGACCTATGCTATGTAATAGAGTTAAGAATCTTTCACATGCCCACTTCCTGTTTGACGGAACTTGGAATATTTTCCGTGTATTGAAAATTTCGGTCACTTTTTTCTGTTGAATCACATATTCCTGCCTTATGCAATTTCTTATGGAGTATCAGTATGTTAATCCCTACTATGAATCTCTCGCATGCCCACTTCTTGTTTGACGGAACTAAAAATATTTTTGCATTATCATCCAGGATATACATGTCTTCCCTTGGAGACTTACTACTAAATTTAGTGACATATCTATATAATAAAACCTGAAATTAAAGCATTAGGCAAGTTTTTTCCCCTTTATTTTGAAGGAGATGACTTCAGCCTTAAAAGATTGATGAAACAGATCGGCTCGGAGAAGTTCACAGTTTGTACCCATTGGAACTCAGTTAATCTGTTGAAAAAACTAATTCCCAAACTGGACAAATTTGTTGTCGATCAGAAACTTTAACATTTTAATTTCTTCTCTTCTGTGCATTTTTTCTCCGATTCGGAGTCATATCTAACAAAGTAATCTTGTTATCTACCTTTTGCAATGTACATATATCTTCGTTCACCGTTCTTACAGGAGGACCATCTATGAATTTCATTGGAATGATAGGTTAAAGTGTTGAAAAGATGAAAGTTTTAATGTTGTTACATAGTGATAATGATATATAGATTTTAAGATGTCAAGTGCAACTTTAGAGTTGTCATGATTATGTTGTCGTTTTGTCATACTGAAAGAAATCATTTTTTTATGCCAAAAAAGTTGCAAATACCGAACACCCCTTCTTTACAACCAGTACAATGCTAGAAATAACAAAATACCAAAGTTACTGTGAATTTGCTTTTTGCAACTGCCATTTCGACAATTATGTCTCTTCATTGAAGATCGTAGATAGTAAGCTGTTAAGACAATATTGCTTCGATGAAAGTTAATAATGCAAATTCGTATTCTGTGAAGTTATGTCAACTAATATCACTAAATTTATCTGTACGGACATTAAACAAGAATTTAATTTTTAGACAAACAGTTTCTTTGAATAATGCTAAAATCATAAACAAATTTTATGGTTGTTTATTTATGTGTAAAACCGCCAGATCTCTCACAAACTGAATATATTCTAAGTTCTTGGATGATTTGAAATCATCGGCATCATAAAAGGTGAAAAACCAGCGCTTTATAGTTTATTTTCATCAGCAATTAATGTTAGATATTTAACCGTAGGACTCCTGTGAGAATAATACATGTTCATACCATGTCTTTAAATTCTTTTCAGTTTATAATCCATTAAATTTGCTAAATGAATTTTTGTCTTTCATGTGTTCTGCACAGCTTTTTTTCCTGGTCATATGCAAATCTTTAAGTTTCTTTATACTCGTATCCTATATTCCTGTCTTTTGAATAACATTCTGCCTCTTACGATCATTAAAAAGTCCCTTAATAGATAACAGTCCCTTCTGGAGAAATTTGAAGATTCGGACCGAAGATGAACATCAATTTTCTTTTCATTGTCATTTCCATTACAATTGCTGTCGAGTTGCTATCGAACACACAATGGAAAGAGGTTTGGTGCGCAATAAAACCGGTTTAGCTAATAATTTCTTTTGAAATGCCTGTACTACGTCAGCACCATTGCAGTTTAGTTTTCCAGTGATTTTGCACCTATTTTGTCTTTGCCTATTGAATTTCTTAAGCTGACAATACTGTTAGGTAATTTTGTTAATACCCTCATTCCTGTACTGACTAGGATATTTTTGATACACCGAAGAGACATGAATTTATTGTGTTCTTTTGAAATATATACCGAAGAGTCATGAATTTATTGTGTTGTTTTGAAATATATGTGATTTTCTTACGACCGAGTAAAAAAGAAACTATAACAATTGTGAAAAAAAATCAGCTTTGTGTTAGGTAAATGCATTAAAGTCGAAAACTAAGCGACTTTTTGGAAAATAATAATCGCCAAATTTTACGCTGCTTACCAATGAAAATAATAACGTAACTTGACCATGTAATGCATCTGTTGTGTAATACCATGCAAAGTTTTTGATTGATTTTTGGTGTTATTTTTTAGGTGGCAAAGTCAAATCTAGCAGAGGAAAAAACAACTTCAGCTGTTAGGAGAAAAAAGATCTGTGGTCACCTGTAGCGGTTTACACTGCTAGTGCTTTAGTTCTGTGGCGCTCTTGTTCCTTTTTATTTATTTGTTTTGTCTTTGTCATGCTGTCTCAATTCGTGTTGGATATGAATTGCAGTGATTTTGGATTTTGAATTTTCCCTTTCATCATTTTTGCTTCGGTATTCGTTAGCCGATTACTGGAAAACAGATATTCCATAGCGGTCCACAAAATCATTATGTCGACCCCAAAATATCTGTAGTGATGACTTCTAGTTATTTGTAACACACTCTTGTTTAAATAGCCTATTTGTGAGCAACCGAGCTTTATTAAGGTAATGACTGTATTGACCGCCCTTATGTAGTGAATGAGTTTGTAGATGTAAAATCCATATGATTGCGCTGTTTGAATGTTGCTACAAAGAAAAGGTGAATTGACTGTTGGAAAAATTAAGTCATCGAGTTTGTCACACAGCCAAGTTTGTAGAGTACCTCTGTTGTCAATACCTAGATTAATTTGCTAATGTATGTTCTCCTTTTAGGGTTTCTGCTCATATCCTCTATTTCCGTGTTAATAAGTAAGGCTTCAAAAATTCCGTGTCATACGATCATTAAAAGAGTTTTAATAGATAACAGTCCCTTCTGGGATGATCATTTCTTTTCATTCTCCACAACCTTTCAATAGCACCTGGTGTTGAGTTGCTATCAGACACTTCCACAATAGAAGGAAGGTGTGGTGCGCAATAAAACGTTTTAGGTACCATTTTTCTAAATATCTATACCAAGTCAGGTAAATTGCTGTTAACAGTTTTTCTGGTGGTTTTGCACCTACACTGCCTTTTTGCCCCTTGGATTTCGACTACTTATGATACTGTTCGGTAATTTTGTTAATATCCTCACCCTTCACACTATGAGTGCCTTAGTTCTTAATGTCGTTTATTTTTATCTCTGTCATGGTTGTCTCTCGTCCTTGTTTTGTCTTTGTGTTTCTCTGTTACAGTTTTTGCCATGTCCTTTGACTTTGATTTTTGTGATCATCACTTCCCTTTTTCCTTCGATATTCTACTGCCGTGTTTCCTTATACTGTTTAGTATGTTTTTGTCTCTCCTTTGAAGGCGACACATAGCGATCATAGAGTCCGTCGTCGGCGTCGTTAGCATTTGGTTAACCCAAATATTAAACTTTTAAGCTCACCTGACCCTTCGGGTCAGGTGAGCTATCGCCATCACTTGGCGTCCGTCGTCCGTCCGTCCGTCCGTCCGTTGTAAACTTTTTTAAAAATCTTCTCCACTGAAACCGCTGAACCAATTTTAACCAAACTTTGCCCGAATCATTACCAGGGTATCTTGTTTCAAAATTGTGTCCGATGAGTCCGAGGACCAAACGACATGGCTGTCGTTACTAAAAATAGCACATGAGGGTAAATTGCTGTTTTTGGCAAATAATTCAAAAACCGTTACAGACATAAAAAATCTGACATAGAATAAAAGTGATCAGCATAACAAGATCTACCTACCCTGCGGATTTTAAGAAAATCTGATTTCCCGTTTTGGAGTAATTGCCCCTTTTCTGAAAAATTTTCAAAATTTTGATATTTTTTATTTTTTATCAAAGAAACTATAATAGATAGAGGTCATCTTTAAAATGCAAAAATGTTCAGCATATCAAGATCTACCCACCTGGAAATTTTGAAGAAAATCTGAATACAGATATAGGAGTTATTGCCCTTTATTGGTCAAATTTTCGTAATTTTATACTTTTTGCCTTATATTTTAAAACGTTTTGAAAAAGAGATCAAGATTTAAATGCAAAAATGTTTAGTATGTCGAGGACTACATTTTAGCTGAGTTGCGACAAAGTGGATCTCATAAATTAATGGCGTCTGTGCATCTAGGTGTCTGGGCATCAACTGTTGGTTTCCACATATCTTGAGAACAACATGTCATATATAAATGAAGCTTTTACATACATGACTTATGATTAGAGGAGGAACCCTATTGGTTTTAAGGTTTGTGCAACAAATGTCAAGGTCACAACTTCTAAAAATAGAACATAATTGAACATTTAAATAAAGCCTATAATCACATGCTTGGTATTATTTCATAACAAAAATAGCTAAAAAAAGACTTCCTGTTCATACAAAAGTACTATTTATATTACTAGAACATGTTCAATTCATTTAATAGTTCTAATTGTGTACACCAACACACTTTTTGGGGTGTCATTAACTAAAAAATAAGATTTAATGAAAAGTCAAAATTAAAAAAGGGAGGTAATAAATAAGTATTCAATATTTCTAAAAGTCTGCTGCAATTTTAATAAAATCTTGGATGAAAAAAATACAGTTGTGCATTCTGATTTTTTTTTTTATAAATTTCCTGAAACTCAAAGATGAATTAGTGATTTTAGTAATATATGAATTGTCTAGATAAAAAGGGCCCACGTCCAATTTTTTGAATGGTGGTCTAAAATGGGATGTAATAGATGGTGGAGTTTTCAATTTCCATGGAAACAACACCAGAACACTGAATCTTTGGAAAAAAATGTATTCTGCTACATACTTTTCTTCACAATTTTAGAAATATGTATAAACTAGATTATAAGGGGAACCCCTGCTTTTTTTAAAAAGGGGATATGGAATGCTTTGATTTCACCAATACATATTGGTTGGATTATAAGGGGAACCCCATTCCCCCCTTTTTTTTTTTTTTTGTGTGTAGTGGTCTGAAATTGTTTGTAATGGATAGTGGAGCTTTCAGTTGCCATGGAAACCAAACAAGAACACTGAATCTTTGAAAAAAGGTTTTATGCTTCATAGTTTTCTTCACAATATGTTTAAACTATATTATGAGGAGAACCCCTGCCAATTTTTTTTTCTGGAAAGGGGGACTTTGAACTTGATGTTTTGATTTCAGCAATATGTATTATCTGGATTATAAGGGGAACCCCTGCCCAATTTTTTTTGAATGATGGTCCGAAATGAGTTGTAATGGATAGTGGGGCTTTAAATCACCATGGAAACCGCAGGATCTACTTGCCCAATTGGAACCATACTTGGTTACAACTGTCCATAGTTGGTCCCTATCGAAGAATGTGTCTGGTAAGTCCGCATCTATTCCAAGATGGCCGCTAGTGGTTGATATAGTTTAAAATTGGACCCTAAAGGAAAAACACATTCAATGACATTCTTCTCTGAAACTACTTGTTGGAGATCAAACTTGGTCACAATATGCCTTTGGTGGTTTTCTTAAAAAAATATGTCTGACCAGTCTGCACCTCATCCAAGATGGCCGCCAGCGGGGAGCACTGTTTAACAATGGATCCTATGGGGAAAACACGTTCAAAGATATTTCTCCTTTGAAACTTCTAGAAAATGAGACACTTTAACATTGGGTTAATTTGGGCTGCAGTTTATGTCAGTCATGGACCAGGTGAGCTATACATGTTATTGAGAGCCTCTAGTTTAAACTTCAATAACTTTTTCAAATCGTAATCAATATGAGTGAAATTTTGGCATAATAGTCAGTGCGACTTCATTATTGTATTCCAAGTTTATCTTTGAAAAAAATAATTCCAATTATTCCATATTTTGTCATTAGTTGGACTTTTTTTCGATGATTTTTTTTATTGCACAATATCTCAGCATCTACATGCCATAGACAGATGATAATTGGCAAGTGGTTACATCTTTAGGTATCTATATATCTATAGCAAAATAAGGTCACCTTGCCCTATATTTTCTGCATTAGAGAATTTGGCTAAATATTCATTTAGGGTCCATATATCAACAATGCTTAAACAAAATTGAGATTTAATTTTGAAGTAAAATTGTTGCATAAAGTTTATACCGGTTCCAACTTTGCTAAATTTCCTGAAAATGTCCAAGACTAGCAATCTTTTTTAAATTTTTGCATACAATAAAATATTTTAACCATTTTTTCATATAAGACATAATTCTGAAAACTTGATTAAAAAATATATTCATGGTAGTTCCAATTTTGGTGAATTCCCTTAAACTCTCAAGGACCGGAAATTTTCGGGAATTCTTGTCAGCAACCATGCTTTTGGGGATGAATTTTAGTGAAAGCAAATATTTTCAATGTTTGAATTTCAAAACTTTTGGATTCCAATTTTGGTATATTTTTTCAAAGTTCATCAAAGACAAGCAATTTTGGGGAAATCTTACAAGCAAGGATGCTATTTGGATGAATTTTAGTCAAAACATATTTTCAATGGTTCGATTTCAATATATTTTTATTCCAATTTCGTTAAATTTTCTGAATCTCTCAAAGACCAGTTGTTTCTTGGAATACTACTTAGCAACAAAATCTTAATATAGGCCGAATAATTATAACAGTGGAGTGAGCAGGCGAGACACAAGGTTCTGCAGAACCTTTACGGATTAGAATTATTATTTTACTAAACAGACATGAAATTATTATGTTGTTTTGATATATATATTTATATAGCTGATTCTAAGCTGTGCATGTTAACGATGTCACAACAGGCCTTTACACCGCTTAATAATGATAATAAAAACTTAAGTAATGTGACTTTCCTTATTTAGCGAATGAGTTTGGAGATGTAAACTCCATATGATTGCGCTGTTGGAATTACGGAAGTTTACTATTAGAGAAGTGAAATCATCGTGTTTGACATTCAGCCTAGTTCAATTGTACCTCTATTGTCAATTTCAAGATGAAAGCTCGAGGAATGAGGCTGATGTGGAAGTGTTTGTAGTATCCTTCATTTCGAACTCTATTGGAGACATGAGGTGAAGAAAATTACCAAAGCGAGGGTTAAGTACCAAAATATCATCTATATAACAGAAGCTGAAATTAAAAGATTTAGCTCTTTCTTTATTTTGAAGAAGGCCTTCCATGAATTAAGCATTATATGAGTGAAGAAAAACATCGTCTTAAAGGGTTGCACAGTTTGTGCCCAATGGAATTTCGATACTCTGTTGAAAAAAACGAGTCCTCCAAACTGGACAAATATATTTTTGATCAGAAACTCTTTTAATCACTTCTTCCCTTGTATATATTTTCGGTTTCGTAGTCGTAATTCAAAAAGTATGGTTTTTCTGAACCTATAACAATGTACTTATATCTTCATTCGTCATTCTTACGGGAGAAACATCTATAAATTAAATCTCAGTTAAGATGAGGAATGGTAGTATATAGTGTGAAGAAGTTCAAAGTTAAATGCTGTTACAGTGTGATAATGATCTAGCGTTTAAGATATCAAGTAGATCTTAAATGTTTTTCATTATCCACAGTTCGTTCACATCATTTCTTGAAAATAGGGGTCATAACAAACTTACCGAACAGAGCTGTCAAGAGCCGAAGTCCATGAGATAAAAAGACAAATCAGGTGGAAACCAACGGAAAAATTGTCGACCATAATGCTCCTGACTTGGTACAGGTATTTCAAAATAAATGGTGTGCTAAACCGGTTTTATGGCATGCCAACCCGCCCCCCCTTTCCATTGCGGTAGTGTCCGATAGCAACTGCTATTGAAATTCGTAGACAGATAAAAGAAATGATCATCCCAGCACTAAGTAAAAAAATAATTTTGAATCAGAGTTCGGACCGAAACTTCAATTTTTTCCACAAAGGACTGATATCTATTAGGGAATCATTCAAATGATCGTATGAGACGGAATTTTTGAAGCCTTGATTAATAAGGCGATCACAGAGATAACGATGTCAACTGAGAAAGTCCGTATTTGTGCTAGCTCTCGCGTAACGAATCAACTGTGAAACGTACACCCGTAAGCAGGAAAAGCTCGAGTATCACTGTCAATGTAAAAGCAGGTTGCACAATATTATTGAAGGCCCTGCTTTACGGCTGTCAGGATGGAGGTTAACAACTTAGACATGGCTCTTATGGAACATTTTGCAAATCAAGCTATGTACTATTGTTTGTATCGTCACTCAATCATGGTGCTCTTCAGTTTCCCATATCCGTCAAATCGTAAGGTTATTCCACATTTGTATCTAAGCGAGCTACAAATCATATTGATATTGAATCCTAGGCAGAGTAATGGTCCTTGGAATCCTTTTTTTTAAAGAAAACATCATTTTTGTACTGTTTGTTGAAATGTCGTAATCAAATAAAAAAAATATGACATGCTTGTTTTATATCAAAATATGTGATTTAAAGACTAATCTTAAATAAAAGATGGGCGCATTTTTAAGTGCAACAATAAGCCATGTGAAACACCTCGCCAACTTCCTGTTTATTGGTTGAATCAAAATTGTATGATATTCTGTCTTCTTGAATCGTTACAGGTTCATAACAACCTTTAGACTTTTATATGGCATGCATAAAGGATACATAATGCCCCTTTAATTTCATTAAAAAATTGTAAAAATGCTTCATAAAATGAAAACCCTATTAACGTGCCCAATCATCTATTTGGTCTGACCCAAGTTTGGCCTTCCGTTCCTAAGTAATAATACAATTGGTAAAGTTTTTAAAAAGATAAACCTTTTATTCAAACATTTGCGCAATAAAACAATACATTAATATATCCGAATCTAGGTACTATATTTAAGTAGATTTACACAGGTGTACTTAGGCATATACTTACGCATGTTTCAAGGCGTTAAGTGGCTACTTGTCTGTCAAGAAGGTGTTAGATATGGTCAAAATAGTCCAATTGCGGATTACTGTTTTAATGCTATCCCTCTTCATATGTAACCTTTGTTTAAAACATTTATTTGTACACGTGCTTCTAAATTCTATTGGGATTGCTAATAATGTATGACTCAACAAAAATATTTTTTTTCAATATTGAATTGTATTAAATTATTATTTATCTCTGCATGGAAAATTACCATATAGTGATTATTAAACTCTTCCTCTTTTTAGCACATCTGACTAAAAAGCAAGTATATTTTATGCCATTACTTGGCGTCCGTCGTCCGTCTTATGTAGTCTGTAAATTTTCAAAAATCTTCTGTTCTGGAACTGCTTGGCCAACTTTAATCAAAATTAGTCTGAATCATTACTAGGGAATTTACTTTCATCATTATGTCAATAATTGTCTTTTACCAAAAACATGGCCGTTGTTGCTAAAAAATAAAACAAATGGTTAAATTGCAGTTTTGGGGAAATAACCGATAATTCGATGGCCTTGGTTGGAGTTATTGCCCTTTTTCTTTAAAGATTTTCAAGGCTTAATAAACTATAAGAAATGTAACAAGTGAGATTGAAATAGCAAATAAGAACCAACAAATAAGAACCAACCTGTCTTGTATTTTAAAGAAAATCTTATAAGCCATGTGGAACTTTTAGCCATTTATAGTCTATTTTTTCATTCTTTTTAACATTTGGTGTTATTTGTAAATTTTTCAAAAAGACTTTGTCCGAAACTGCAAAACCAAATTTCGACAAATCTCATCTCTCCAGAAGTTTTACGGTCAACATAACCATCTTGTGGACCGCTATGGGATATCTGTTTCCCAGATGACAACATATCTTCCCCTTTAAAGCTTAATTGTTGTTTCCTTCACCGGATTTGACTTGTTCAACACGGCGGGTGTCTTATAAGAAGCAGGAGATGCTTAACTCTACCGGTGCACCTGATCTCACCCATGGTTTTTATTGGGTCCGTGTTGTTCATCTTTGTGTGTGTGTGTCTTCATTTTTCTTTTCTGTGCCGTGCTCATGTTGTGTCTCTGTTTGTTACATTGTTTCCGATGTTGCCACTTTCCTTGGATTGTTCGTTTTGGATTGACGGTTTGGTTCTCACTTACTTCATAACCAGGGTATTTAGCAATTACCGTGGATTTAACAACACAGCTGCTGTTGATAATAAATTTTCAAAATGATTACCGAAGCAACAACCAAAAATCATAATTCCATAATACATGGCAATATAAGGATCACATACAGAAAGGGAACGTAAATGACGAAATCGAAACAAACAGAAAATAATACAAACACATCAAAAATAAAACCTTAACATTGTGAACCCCTAAAAAAGAAGGTCCTCGTGTGCTTTGGAAGGGTGAGCATGAACTGCCTCTCTATAATGACAACCAAACATCTAATAAAATATTTGGCGCTGAAAGATCTGTTCAGTGGCTATATGGTGTGAGGTTCTCACTGTGTTGAAGACCATATGGTGACCCNGTCTCCTTGACATTTACCCCATTTCCTTTCTTTTTCATAAAAGTCGAATTCGGTATGTTTCAATTCAGTAATAATACGGGATCTATTGAAAGACGTCCGGCTTCATTTGTGATAGAGACACATTTATCCGCATTCGTTAGTTATTCGTCAAATCGTGATGACGACCATACTTGAAACATTTTAGTGGCAATATTAACGGTGGTTAAACATAATTTGAAAAGTAAAATTGCTCTGTTCACGAAATCCGCGTACAGATTACATGCACGACAGTAGAGAATGTCTTGTGGAATGTTTCCATATGCTGGAGATGTGAGTATATTACCACTAGAAATGGAAAGTTCACAATTGGAAAATTAAAATCATCATATTTGTCATAAAATTTAGATTGTAAGTGTTCTGTGATGTCAATATCAAGGTAAAATTCCAGGTAGAATGCTGATGTTGGTGTATCAGTGGTCTCTAATTTCCAGATCATTTGGATAAAAGAGATGAAGATATATCCATAAATCGAGTATTTTCATTTGCCGTAAAACATCTATGTAACGGAGAGTGAAATTTAAAGATCTTGAATGATTTTTCTCTTTCTTCTGAATTATCTATATAGGAACCTGGCTTTATACGAATATAAAAACAGGACATAAAGGTTGATTACAGTTTTTGTCAAAAGCCGTCACAGATATAAAAAAAATGTCTGAAGAGCATGACAAGATATACCTTCCCTATAATTTTGAAGAAAAGTTAATGACCCATATTTAAGTTATTGTCCTTTTTTCGTAAAATTTTCAAATTCTTCAAATTTTGTCTTGTACATTAAAAATTTAAAGATCATCAAATAAAGACCTTTCTGACCTACATTTTTGAGGAAAATGGATATCCAATTTTAGTCAAATTTTTGCAATTTGTTATTGCAATATTTAGTCTTATATATGTAAACCTCTCAAAAATCAAACTAATTTAAATCACTGTTATGGTACTGTGTCAACTCTTGCCGGAGATTAAACAAGATGGCTGCTGCTACTAAAAACAGAACACAACGGTCATCTTCAGTTTTTAGCAAATAGACCCAAAAACGTCACAGATATAAAAAAAAACTTTGATGAAGTTAACTTTGTCAGCATGACAAGATCTTCTCAACGACACATGTGCAAGTTATTGTCCTTTTTTCCGTAAATTTTCAAATTTTGTCTTGTATATTAAAATTCTGAAGAAATAGAGTTGACATTGAAATTACAAAAAAAGAAACAAATATGAAACAAATAAAGACACATCCGACTTGCATTTTTTATGAAAATGGAACATATAGCCATTTTTTGCCAAATGTTTGCAATTTTCAACATTGAGTTTAAATTTGTAGACTTCTTCCCTTTAAACTGTATGCTGAACCAAATTTCAAATAAAACTTACTTGAATCATAACTAGGGTATTTACTCAACTATTGCCAGGGGATAAACAAAATGTTTTCCTTTACAGAAGTAAAACTTAAATTGCTTTTTTTTTGGAAAATAAGTGAAAAAGTCACAAATATAAAAATCTAATGGAGTAAAAATTATCAGCCTGACAACAAGTACTCTCAATGCACGTGTAAAGAAAATTCTGTAACACATGTTGGAGTTATTGTCTCTTTTCTGAAAAAAAATTCAAATTTTCAAGTTTTTGTCTTGTATATTAAAAACTATAACAAACAGAGGTGAAATAATACCTGCAAAAATGTTTAACGTATAGACCTACCTGCTCTGCATTTAAAAAGAAAATCTTATCACCCAAATTGGACTTGTAGCCATTTTTAGTATAATTTTTGTATTTTTTATCATTTGGTCTTATATTTCAAAAACTATTTTGAGAGAGCAGTTAAGATTTAATTACTTCAATGTTAAGGAAATGGGTGTAATAGTAAAATTACAGAATAGAGTTGCCAAGAGCCGAAGTCCACGAGACAAAAAGACTAATCAGGTGGAAAGCAGAGGACAAATTGTCGACCTCAATGGTCCTCACTTGGTACAGAATTTTCAAAAGAAATGGTGGGTTAAACCGGTTTTATGGCGCCCCAAGCCTTATTGTTAGATGATACCAAATTATTGTTGAAACTAATTATACCCCCACGAACGAAGTTCAGGGGGGTATATAGGAATCACTCTGTCCGTCTGTCTGTCTGTCTGTGATAGCAAACAATTTTTTGTAACAGTTTTCTCAGTAACCACTGATCACTGCAACTTGAAATTTTGTATGCAAGTTTAAAATGATGTCCTATACCGCAAGTAGTGATTTCAGGATTGCCGGACATAAAATTCCTGTTTACCGAATTAATTAATTTTCGAGATCTTTTGTCAATCGTAGAAAATTTTCGTAACAGTTTTCTCAGTAACTACTCATCACTGCAATTTGAAATTTTGTATGCAAGTTTAAAATGATGTCCTATACCGCAAGTAGTGATATCAGGATTGCCGGACATAAACTTCCTGTTTACCGACTTGATTAATTTTCGAGATCTTTTGTCAATCGTAGAAAATTTTCGTAACAGTTTTCTCAGTAACTACTCATCACTGCAATTTGAAATTTTGTATGCAAGTTTAAAATGTTGTCCTATACCGCAAGTAGCGATTTCAGGATTGCCGGACATAAACTTCATGTTTACCGACTTAATTAATTTTCGAGATCTTTTGTCCATCTTGGAAAATTTTGGTAACAGTTTTCTCAGTAACTACTCATCACTGCAACTTGAAATTTTGTATGCAAGTTAAGAATGATGTCCTTTTCCGTAAGTAGCGATTTCAGGATTACGGGATATCTACTTCCTGTTAACCGACTTGGTTGATTTTCGAGGTCTTTTTACATTTATTTCACTTGTTTTTTAGTACACAATGTAATTGCATAATCATAACCATTGTTCTGACAAATTATAATGTGGATCTTCTACTCCAGTGGGGAGTGGGGTATCACTTTGTGGCCCTCCTGGCCAGTTTGAATGTTTCAATACAGAACCGAAGGAAATCAGAAATAAAAAATGGAGAATGGGTGATGATACAATATTATCTTAAATGAAAATTTACAGCAATGAAAATTTAAGAGCAGAGTTGCAAGTTATGATAATAGATCATAATAGTAATACTGATAATAAATCCATATTCATTTACGAACCATTTCACACCATCTTTCAAAACAAATTGGGTCACCTTTTTCCCCTATAATGTAGCTAATATATATTGATAAAACATCACTAGGTCCCCTTTTCAAAAAGTTTTGGGCAGAATTCTCCTTATTAACTTGTTTATACATTTTTGTGGAATTGAAACTTTAAATGTAGCAGAAAATTTTGATTTTCAATTCCAGTTTCTGGTTTGGTTTTCTTGGTAACTAAAAGCTCCGCTATTCATTATTGCTGTGGTCAAGGAAGTGGAAAAATATTGATTGTAATGATGTCAAGATTAACACCCCAAGCTTATACAATTTTAGCAACATATATATTGTCAATGCCTCCTCCATTCTCCGTGCTTTGCATGGGGCTTCCTGTTTGGGAGATGGGAGAAAGATTTTGATCCGAATCATTTTAATACGTTTATTTAAATGATGACCATTTTAAAATGAATCACTAAAAATGTTCCCTTGCGCTTTCTTCGTAAGGTTACTTTTGAAACAAGCTCGTTGTGAATTCCATTGCTCTCAGTGTTTAGAAAAACACGCATTAAATCGTCTACAAATCTCATTCTAGTCTCAGTATGATACATTTATTTTTAAATGCATGTACTAGTATTTTTTTATATAATTAAGATCACATATCTATTAATTTACGTATTATATTGATTATGAATCGCTAAATTGTCCATCAATATTTTACAGGTAACTTAATTTTAATTCGCTAAAATATACACATTTCTGTCGCTAAAATATCCTTGGGGAAAAAACTTTTCGCTAAAATGTCCTTTGCCCCTTTCATGACCGCAGCTTTCAACCTCCATTACATATTACTAAAATCAGAACGTTCGTAGTCCCCCTATCAAAAAAAAATGCGCAGAGCTTCCCCTTATAATATTTAGGTAATAGATATTGCTGAAATTATCATTCTATAATTACATTTCATGCATATTCATTTGAATTCCGTGAATTTGATAGGTGAACATCGATCACGTGTGATATCAATGTGAAGTTGTAATTCCTAGATGAAACACATTTAACCACATGACCACGTGGCGGATAAATTTGTTAAAATAGAGTCCATATTTGCATGATGTACTTTCCTTGAGATAAATTTGTTTTTTTTATGTCAGTTTTAAAATGTAATTATAAGAATTGAATGTATTATTTTGAAGTTTCATAGGGACTATGAAAGTGTTGACCGGGCGCACATTTTCAACATGAAGCGCTACGCGCTTCATTAAAAATGTGCTTCGGTCAACACTTTCATAGTCCCTATGAAACTTCAAAATAATGCATTCAATTCTTAAATATTTGAACATAATTAATCTTTGTGAAAGTTATATTGAAAAATGTATGGCTTCTACATGGAATCTCCTACCGTATTGGCTAATACATCTATGCCGCAACATTTATGAGTTTCTGAAAGTTTCAGGAAGTCTAGAAAAAATTGGACTTATGTATTTTTTCTAATCTTAAACTTGTATTTTCTTTTACTAGTATCCTGTTCAGTTTCATGGGAAAGTTTGAAAAAGATTTCTAGAAATATTACATACTTCTTCTTACTTCACACGTAATAAACAATTAATGATATCGAGTAAATTCACTCGAGACAAAGTCTCTACAAATATACATGGTAAAACCAAGCAGTGGGACAGCGATTTTATTGTTGTTCCTCATCTTAATGTCACCTTCCTCAAAGTAATTTTAAGACGGCCCCGTAAACCGGTTTGGATGCAATTCATTTCTGAATATCGAACGCCGCTACACCCATGTCTTTACGTACTCCATGAATGTGGGATCGTCCACAAGCATAAATTTGAGAGGAATGACATCGGGTGTCTGTTCTCACATTTTTTGACATTTTTCCCACTTTCTACATTTTTGGGCCTCGTTTCCAAATTCCCAAACTTTTTTTCGTTTTAATTTCCCACTTGTTTTTTTTCCCATTTCCCTATTTTTTCATCACTTTCCTCATTTCCTAAATCTTTGACCCATTATCCCTTTTTCCCAAAAGCGTGTCACCCTTTAAAATTAACTGACAAAAGATTATTACAATCGCTGCTTTATTATCCCGACTTTAAAATCATCACTTTTCATTATATATATTTTTAAGTATTGCAAGCGTCAATGAAAAAGAAAATTTTCAATAAATCGAAATCAAGAACTTTGGGTTCATAGTATCGTAATGTGAAGTAATTAAGGCAAGACAAATAACACAAAACTGTATGAAACTGGTCTCAAGTGTGTAAATCAGCAAATTGATTTAAAAAAAAGAAAAAGAGAGAAAATTCAGACAATATTCACCAAACAAAACTTAAGCTCTTACAACCAAACTTAATTATTTATTTTGAAAATATTTACAGGAAACCTCTATAAAAAATGCAAACAGGCGTTCCAGTTTTAACGTTCTTAAGAGTTTTGGTCCCATGCAAAGGCTAGATGCGCAATATTGTTACCAAAATGAAGCAAATTAACGTACCGGCGAATCAAGCCTACAAAAAAGGGGGTTCCAGTGAGTTTCCAGGAATATGAGGAAGTACCAGGCCATTTTCATCGATTTTTTGGTGTTTTTGCCAAAATTTAACCAAAATAAGTTTTTAAAAATCCAGAAAAAGGGGTCCTAACCCCCAGAACCACCCTTCTGGACCCTCCAATGTACTGGACAAAAATACAATAAACCCCTTACCGCATGCAAAATTGTTTAAGCGACAAATCAGGCTACCACTCTTACTCATTCTCTAAACAAGAAGACTTTCAATCCGATGAAAAAAAACACAAAAAAAACACACACAAAAAAATAAAAAAAAAACCGACTCTTGACATAAGTGCGCATGCTCTAATTTCATGACATCAATAATACATTTTTGACGTCCACAGGTTACAAAAGTCAATAAATTAAATGTTGCATTTTAGAACTGCATCTTCAAATAACTTTGAACAATTTCTATATGCTTGCGAATTTACTCAATTAATTCCATTTCCTTCGCTAGGTTACCTCCCTTTGACATATTTGCATAACTAAGTTCTTTTTTCAAAAACTAATCGATTTGTCCCGCTAATAGAGTGTTATTTAATCCCTTCAAACGTAAGATGCATGTAATGTGTTAATACTACAATGTCAATTTCTGTTTGATTTTATTCTTTAGACCACATTTTATCTTGTTAAAATGGTTTCCCAAGAGAAGTCTACTCTTGAACGCGGGAAATTAAATTGTTGAATTTCTTGATTCAGCACGTTATAATTACATAATGTGGAATTAAATATCCATTTAAACGATATTGATTTTTGATACTTTTTGTTGCGGACCACACAATATGGAGATGAAAGGATTTTAACTACAAATTAATCTCATTTGAACAAGATGATATTGAAATTGATATTTTTAAAAATTGTAATATGTCCTAAACACGAGA